>JADLZK010011262.1:0-193167 GCA_015847255.1 Hyparrhenia diplandra | reverse complement strand
TCAACAAATACCATACCCGCACTTCTTTGAGCGTTATTGCTAGGGTGACAGACTAGTGTGTAGGTAATGCCTAGAAATGAGTGGTATACCTTGAGTGCATATCCCGGTGAGATTAACTCCACTATGGATAATGATGCTAAGTTTACATCCCACTACTAACACCGCCTAACTTCGCTTTGTTGGATTATGAGGTTAATCCCATATCCAAGCTAACATGATTAGATAGATATCCCATATATATTTCTTTCGCCTTCCTAATTGGATCGTGTAAGAAATATCAATAGCCGCCAAGGATGCATTCTTGTCGCATTTGAGGTTGGGCATCGTTGAGAAGAAGCATGGTCATCGCTTGTCACATTGGGCATTACTATTTGGATACGATATATATGTATCCGCGTTGATGGCAATCAACAAGTTCAGTCCTATTTGGATATATATCGCTGTGAGTAGTTACTATTAATTATGATATGTTGGTTAATTGATTGTATATTATGACTCGTGTTGTGTTATTGAGACAAGTTAGTTTGATTTATATTATGAATGAATGATGTAAACTAAGAATTCAGTTTTAATTTATTGAGAATCAATGTGTGTTGTTATTATGTACTATTGATGATTGATTTGCTACGCCATTTGCTATATTTGGATCGCCTCCTTGGTGTCGCAGTATCGCCGAACCCGCGGCAGACGCGACGAGGCTCCAAGTTGGAAGTTGTTCCTCCGTTGGATGCAAATACCGAGGATCTTCTACTCGAAAGGGTCCTCCCAAGCTACAACGAATAGAAGCACGCCGTCCACGCGGCATCCGGAGGCGGCATAGTTTCTCGCTTGAATCGAGGCTAGGGTTTTTTGCTTACACCATACATGCTTCCTAAGAAGCAATCTCAACCGTTGAATCCAACCGAGATCAACGATGCACAAGCACTGGGCTTGTCGCTGGTTTGGGCTGCTTTGTTGGGCTCCAAATTCATCCTCCATGTGGAAGGATAGCCCAACAAAATCTGTTCCTCATCATCCACAAACTCATAAAGACGAGGCTTTTACGCCTTGCTTCATTTCATTGTAATCCAATCCACAAGCATCTGCAAATTCAGCATAGTTAGCCTCCAGTTTTGCAGTGCTTGTCCTCGAGTGTGGGGAAACAAAAAAAAACCCCTTCCGAATGACCCTCCATTCCAGTCTTGCTTCACTGCCATGATAAAGCTCAATCCAGACACGCAGAATGCATCGACAACACTAGCCTTCACACAACCAAAGTAATCACTACAGATGCGTACACAAAGAAATCAGTTCGAAACTGGAGGCAGTCATCTTGATAGCAAAGTTTCAATAAACCATAAACCGCACTATCAACCGTGTAGCGAGTGCCACAGTAAACAAACAAGTTCTATCATTAGTCTGATGGAGTCAGCATCTCAATTTTTAAAATATGACAAAAGAAAAAGATGACAAGCTAGACGTTCACACAATCAAATTTGACACATGAGTAGAAGTTCCATCCATTGTAAACTCTCCACAATGTACAATATATGACACAGAGTTTACAAGCAACATAGGTCGTAATATGCTTGGTCACACACAATTGATGCTCATAAAGATCAACAATACTCATATCATGGGATGCATATCCCTAATGTGCACGCCAAGGTAGAGATCAAGCACTATTCACTTGGAGCGCACCACACACCTTGGCCTAGAACGCAAGATTTATTATCTTCAAATTACTCCAAAGAAAGAGATGATGAGTAGGAGGGCGCGGCTAAGGCCTAGCATGAAGCTGACATTGCGCATCAAAAGCAGGCAATTGCGGCGGCCAAGGCACAACATGAGGATGAAGTTGCGCATCTCAAGCAGTAGCCCTGCTAAATGATGAGCTCAAAAGGCGATGAGCTCAAAAAGGAGCTGCAATGGCAAAGGCGAGGTGGTTGCAAATATCAAAAAGGAGCACGCCACTGGGTTGCCAATCTCAAACAGAGCACACCAACCAGGATGTGCTTTTCACGCCTCCCATCCTTTTATAATCTCCCACGTGGGTCTTTGGGTTTGTACGTAGGATCAATCGAAAAAAAGTATTTAAGACAATAAAATTATTGAGCAATGTTGTACAAGCTATAGTATGAAACACACAGATATGCAAGACAAAACAAAACCTTTTTAGAGCCATTCAAAAAAACCTTCAAAAAAAGGAAGGATAATGCACTTTACAATCTTAGATTTCGGTGCTTACCCAAGAAGATGTGCTTCCGCGACGGGCCCTAGATCTGCAACCACCAAAAAAGAAAAAAAAACTTCTGTATTTGCTGATTCTAGAACCACATGAAAAACCATATCTAGCTGCATGGATGTGATAAAGAGGTGCACCCGCCCGTGATGGAGACGAAGGCGGCGAGGCAGGCCCCCCCGTGGTCGGACCGCTCTGTACTCTTGTTTGGTTGAGATGAGTTTGAAAAGTCAGGACAGAGAAGAGGTGAGAAGAGTACTACTAGTACAGTATGAGAAGAGGTGTAGTATGGGAGAAGGAAGACACGAGAGACTGTGAGAGAAAACTGCCCATAGTAGACTATAAGGAATTCGAGGTGGCAATTGTAGAGTGTTCGATATAGACACCATGGTCCCACGGTTAATGTAAAAGGGCGACTGTAACTTTTGTCTATTTCAAAATTTTCAAACATTGTTCGGAGTAGTAATAGGACTATGGGAGAATTAGGAATTTGGCCCTAAAAAAAGTTTGTCCTACTCTATCCCAACTACCATCGTGTGGGCCCACTTGTAATTTTATCTAAATATATCCATGTGATATCTTGTTTTGAAGAATTAATTGAAACAAATTTAATGGTGTAATCGGAATTTAATTTAGATTTTTGGTTTGTCAGTTAAAACATTTTTTAGGTATTTTAAATTGGGGGGCCCGCTGGTGGCCATTTTCTCTCTCTCTCTCTCTCTCATCTACAATTAATCCGACGCTTCTGCGACAAGGAACCAGAACAGTTCTCGTTGCCACGGCCAAATTTCTCTGCCTCTCTTAGCCGCGCGAGTCCCCGTAGTATTGTTGGAAAAGGTTTTGGTCAAAACTTTTTTGGGAAATAGTATAAAAACTCGTCGTCCCGTCCATCCTTGCAGTGTCATCTACACCAGCATGGGTCTGTAGAATCGTAATCATGATGACATGCCTGAGGTGTACCGTACATCGGGGGTCACGTATGGAGTCATTTCACATTCTTGTTCGATCGATCGATCGAGAGAATGAGGTGAGTGTTCGATGCCAAATTTGTTTCAACACAAGGCCAAAATTTGCCTCTTTACTTTAACAAATCAAGCTCAATTCGCTTTGTTGAGCCACAATGCACAAACTAGCAATACAAAGTTCGATGCAGATTCTTGGAGAGCCGAGCATTCCAAATTTTAATAATTTTTTTTTAATAATATAACAACATTACGGAGAACAAAGTTGTTTTGCTAACGCCGATTTTGGTCGATTTAATAGTATTCTCGTGAGACATAACAAGTCAAAACAAGATGAAGCAAGAGCAAGCGAACATTGTCAAAAAGAGGAAGCAAGACCTAAGCTACGAAGACATATATGGACGTCCCTCGGTCCGCACTTCGAGTAGGGACGACGACACCCTCGAGGAGCTTAAGGGCCGGATTATAATCTCCAAATAAGGTCTTAAGCGCCAGCCATGGCTATGACCAAGGCTCGAGACTTACACGGGAGATTATAGTCCTACGGCCATGAGCCCCACTCGTCAAAGTCAACTCAAGAAACAAGCAAACTTGAGTTTTGAGTCTCTGCCCTGGAGCTGTGGTGTCGATCAGAGGAGAACAATATGCTCACTTTTTTTTTGCACATCGCTCCTCCTCATCCTTTAATAATCTCCCGCGTAGATCTCTATGGTTGTAGAAGGTAGCATGAGTCACACAGATATGCAAGACAAACACAAAAACTTTTTAGATCCATTCAAAAAACACTTCAACAAAGGAAGGATAATGCACATTACAATCTAGATTTCGGTGCTTACCCAAGCAGATGTGCTTCTCTTGCGACATTTTCTTCGGCCTCTACCCAAAACACCAGAGATCTGAGTGGCCGGGACTTCAAGAGGATGGTGAGCGGCCTCCCACACCGGTCGGGATCCCCAGTCAGGAAGTCAAGACGATGGCGCGACCGCGCCGTAGCCGTAGCGCGACTACGAAAAATGCTCGACTCGGCGAGGAGAGGGGAGTGGCCCCGCCGGCGACCTCCAGCTATAGCATGAATCACACAAATATACAAGACAAAACAAAACCTTTTTAGAGCCACTAAAAAAACTTCAAAAAAGTAAATGCATTTTAGAGATCTTAGCGGTGTTTACCCAAGTAGATGTGCTTCTTTTGCGACATTTTCTTCGGCCTCCTTCCCAACCCAACACTACCTAAAACACTAGAGATCAGAGCAACCGGGACTTCAGAGACCACATAAAGTCGAGATCTGAACGACCTGTACTCGATCCAGATCTGCAACCACCAAAAAAAGAAAAAACTCATGTATTTGTTGTTTCAAAAACCACATCAAAAACCATATCTAGTCGGGCGTTGCATGGAAGTGATGAAGAGGTGCACCTGCCTAGGATGGAAACGAAGGCGAAGGCGAGGCAAACCCTGTGTTGGACCGCTCTCTACTCTTGTTTGCTTGGGATGAGTTTGGAAAGTCAGGACGGAAAAGAGGTGAGAAGAGTACTAGTAGGTGTAGTATGGGAGAAGGAAGAGACGAGAGACTGCGAGACAAAACTGCCCATAGCACTATAAGGAATCCGAGGTGGCAAATAGAGTGTTCGATGCGCATACCCATGGTCCCACGGTTAATGTAAAAGGGCTTAATCGCAACTTGTGTGCTATTTGGAAATTTCAAACATTGTCTGGAGTAATAGGACTATGAGAGAATTAGGAATTTGGCCCTGAAAAAAGTTTGTCCTACTCTATCCCAACTACCATTGTGTGGCTCACTTGTAATTTTATCTAAATATATCCATGTGATATCTTGTTTTGAAGAATTAATTGAAACAAATTTAATGGTGTAATCGAATTTAATTTAGATTTTTGGTTTCTCAATTAAAACATTTTTTAGGTATTTTAAATTGTGGGGCCCGCCGATGGCCATTTTCTCTCTCTCTCGTCTATAATTAATCTGACGCTTCTACGACAAGGAACCAGAAGCGTTCACGTTGCCACGGCCGGCCGGCTCTGCCTCTGCCGGCCGCGAGTCCCCGTAGTATTGTTAGAAAAGGTTTTGGTCAAAACTTTTTTGGGAAATACAGTATAAAAACTCGTCGTTCCGTCCATCCTCGCAGAGTCATCTGCACCAGCACGGGTCTGTAGAATCGTAATCGTGATGACATGCCTGAGGTGTACTGTACATCAGGGGTCACGCATGGAGTCATTTCACATTCCTGTTCGATCGATCGAGAGAGAGAATGAGGTGAGTGTTTGATGCCAAATTTGTTTCAACAGAAGGCCAAAATTTGCCTCTTTACGGAACAAATCAAGCTGAATTCGTTTGTTGAGCCACAATGCATAAACTAGAACAAACTAGCAATAGAGGTTCGATACAGATTCGAGTAGGGAGCATCTGTTTAGAAGGCGCCCTCCTCATGTCCAGACTCGAGTAGAGAGAACAGCACCGTCGAGACGCTTGCGGCCCTTGGCAGGATTATAATCTCCAACGCAGGTCTTAAGCTCTAGCCATGTGCATGATTAAGGCCCGAGACCTATCTAACCGCTACTGCTTCTATATAAATCACTCCAGCAGCAGGGAGAAGTGCCTCGGAGGGAGATATCCATTCCAGAGGACACTTGACTACAAGGAGGCATTGAAAAAACAATATAAAGAAAATGTGCTTTTCTTGCCACATTTTCTTCGACCTCCTCCCCATCCTTTTATAATCTCCCGCGTAGGTCTTTGTGGCTAGCATGAATCACAAAAATATAAAGACAACAAAACCTTTTTAGAGCCACTAAAAAAACTACAAAAAAGGAAATGCATTTTAGAGATCTCAGCGGTGTTTACCCAAGAAGACGTGCTTCTTTTGCGACATTTTCTTCGGCCTCCTTCCCAACCCAACACTAGCCAAGACACTAGAGATCAGAGCGGCCGGGACTTCAGAGACCACATGAAGTTGAGATCTGAACAGCCGGGACTCGATCCAAATCTGCAACCACCAAAAAAAGAAAAACTTTTGTATTTGTTGTTTCAAAAACCACATGAAAAACCATATCTAGCTACATGGATGTGATAAAGAGCACCACCTGCCCAGGATGGAGACGAAGGCAAAGGCGAGGCAGTCCCCTATGTCGGACAACTCTGTACTCAGGTTTGGTTGAGATGAGTTTGAAAAGTCAGGACGGAGAAGAGGTGAGAAGAGTACTACTAGTACAGTATGAGAAGAGGTGTAGTATGGGAGAAGGAAGAGACGAGAGACTGCGAGAGAAAACTGCCCATAGTAGCACTATAAAGGAATCCGAGGTGGTAACTGTAGAGTGTTCGATGCAAACACCATGGTCCCACGGTTAATATAAAAGGGCGACTGTAACTTGTGTGCTATTTTGAAATTTAAAACATTGTCTGGAGTAATAGGACTATGGGAGAATTAGGAATTTGGCCCTGAAAAAAGTTTGTCCTACTCTATCCCAACGACCATCGTGTGGGCCCACTTGTAATTTTATCTAAATATATCCATGTGATATCTTGTTTTGAATAATTAATTGAAACAAATTTAATGGTGTAATCGGAATTTAATTTAGATTTTTGTTTTCTCAGTTAAAATATTTCTTAGGTATTTTAAATTGTGGGACCCGCCGGTGGCCATTTTCTCTCTCTCTCTTCCCCTCTGCTTCGCTCTTCACTTTTCTCTCTCCCTTTATTTCTCTCTGGCTACACTACATGGCAGGACGAGCGTGGACCGACAGTTGAAGGCATCCAAGGCCACGTGCTGTGGCAAATGGCTGCACGCCATATTTCCTTAAGGGCCCACCTGTCATTGAAACCTCTCACTTCTCCTTGCTAGCATGGACATGGTCCAAAGGAATACGAGATAGGAGAAGAGACCATGAGATCGGTTCACACCACAGATCGGCCGGTCCCAATCTGCAAAGACTAGACCCGCCCGTCGTCCGATAGGTAAATGCTAGTACGTGCAGCCCGAGATCGCATTACCGGAGGAGCGAAAACTATATTTTCCAAGCTTCAGAAAATTTCCAGAAAATTAATAAACAAACTATCTACACCCAATACCCTACACATACAGTTACACCCTCCTATTCTCTTTTTTTCTTTTCCCCTTTTTTTTTTTTTTTTTTTACTAGGTTGCATGCCCGTGCGTTGCTACGGGATAGCTAACATTTTATGCTAAATACATATGGATTGCACGATAAAATAATAATGTATGGTAAAAGATACCAATGTTAAAGGATATTTAATTAAAAAATAAAATTCATGAAATTAATACAGTCAATAAAAGGCAAATTATGGTCATTAGATCAGTATGAATCAAGGAAAATAACTACAAGTATTAATAATTTATCGTGCACTATAGACCAATGGCAAAGGACCGGAATTACTAATAATGGAAATTACAAATTAGTATATGAAAAAATAGAAAATGTTTTCCCAAAGGCGATCCAATACACAGGAAACAATGTCTCTTTTGCTATTTCCCAAATTCATAATAATTAACCAATAACTCAACCACCAAATATACCTAATAGCAGTCAAGACCAAATTTACAAAATCTATCGCAATCACCACCGTCTGCACCACTTGCACACCTATGATTGCGCGAGGCCATATCCCTGGCCGTGCTGCTGCTCGCGAGCCATGCTGCAAAAGCATTTCACAGGCGATCAAAACTCTCTTCTAGATCCCAGAATGACTTGGTCAAAGGAAACTACAGTTCCTTTTAGCTGGCCATTCAATACACTTGATAATAACAGATCACATGAAGAAAAGAATAAAATTGCCACAACTGTGCATGGAGGAATAGATTATTTAATCTCTTTGTTAAAATATCATATAACGCACCTGCTCAATGTATACAAAAAAATTTAGATCAGATCCAAATACAAATAACCAGGTTTCAATCGACAAAAACAGAGTTTGTGTTAAGTTCGGGTTTTTGCTAGTACATACGTTGCCTTCCTCCAGTTAACTTACTTGACTGAATGAAAACAGAAAACTACTAAAGTTTCAGATCGGGTGATAATCTTTGGAAGGCACCGTACTTACATGTAGTTAGATCAGATCAGTATACAGATAGGCAATTTGATTTAGTGTTGGGTCATTGGGTGTTTGGTTGCACACAGAAGGGATGAGAAGCGGTTGGTAGCATAGGTAGCGGATGACATACAGGTGACGTGCGACAGGCTCCACGACGCACGGCGGTGAGGACGACGGGAGGAGGAGTGAGGAGTTTGGGTGCTAGGGCGTGGTCCGTCGGGCGCCGTCCGTGAAAGAGGGACGTCCGGTGTCGTCGAGGGCGGCGGCGCTGCAGCCGAGGAACCGGAGGGCGCTGCTTCTTCGACCGGGCGGCGGCGCTGTAGCTGAGGACGGGTGGGGAGGCGTCGAGGCGGCGGAGAGTGACGTGTTGGGTGGGTGAGGTTGGCTGTGTGGCGGAGCTCGCCGCCATCGAGGGAGAGCGAGAAAGGGCAAGGTCGACGTCGCGGGGAGAGGAGGTGGTGGCGGTAGCGAGAGCGGGGTTGCGAGGGTGACTGGAGGGGATCACGACGGGGGAGGATGATTAGATCATCTCGAGCGTGATTGGAGGAGAACAAGAGGAGATCGCATGCAGCGTGGCTGCGTGGGTGATGGCATGGCAAATGAGCGTTACTTTCTTTTTTTTAATTGATTGAATGATGCATTACTTTCTTTTTTTAGTTGATTGAGTGTCTTTTTTTAGTTGATTGAATGATTTTGTGGTACAAATGGAAAGGAAGGAGAAATCACGTGCATTGGTTGCCTTGTGTGGGGTTGACTTTCCTATTTTTTGCCTTCGCATGGCCGATGAAGGGAGAGGAGGCGTTGGATCGCATGCGCAAAGGCATGGAAGTACTAAAACAAATATTGCACCAAAAGGAAGTCTTACTTTGGTTCTTTTTATGTTGTAGAGACTTTACTCTATACCAACTGATGAGATATGGCCCGATCTTCCGTGAGGTAAAGGGGTAATTTCGATTGGTGGAGAACTCGACGTTGATGATCCGACTTCGAATCAACACAATTTGACCCTGCAACCGCTACACCACTGCTCCAATGGTTAGTACTAACAGGAGACATTTGCTCCCCTTCTTTGAATTTGACATGTATTCTTAAAGCGAAACTAGAGGAATATGGCATGACAACAGATTTGATTTCATAATCCTCTAAGCCATCATATTTTTTTGCAACAAAAGGAGAATTCAGATTTGTACAAATGTAAACTCAATGTATCAAATATTGTCCTCTGTTGTTATATTTTCCAAAAACATGATATGTATGTCTAGAGAACCAAGGCAAATAAGCATGTGCATATAGTTTCTCGTCTAAAGAATTAAGATTACACAAAACATTAAATTCAATGTAACCCAAAGTATTTAAAGACGACAACAATTTAAACTCATCAACATCACTAGCATTATGAATAATATGTCTATTTTTAGCGCATGTGTTCGGCTTCGACACACATATATCATAATCATTCATTAATGGTTGCATTGGTATAATATAAATATCATCATGAAAGTCATATTTATCACAAGGAACATCAACCATATCATCTTGTGACAAAGGTAAATCAAGAGATGGTTCCACTAATGTTTGCTCGATCATAGCATGATTGGTAGAAACATTCAGCACATCAAGAGAACTCTCACCTTCTGCGAATTTAACATCGTGGGAATTACCTTTGCTCTCATGTTCAGCAAGAAAAAATAGGTGTTGGTTCTGAATTTTCACATGAGGCTATGATCTCCTTGTTTTCTTCCACAACGTCCTTACCCTCTTGCTTTTGTTCAGAATCCTGCAAAACGTTAGGTGGAGCAAGAGATACAACAATGGACTGATCCTCTAAATTATTCACCTCATCATATGAATTCAAGATGGGATGTGGATTAATAAAGGTTTCACGCATAAGAAGTTTCATATCATTCCATGTTGGAGGTTTGTCTGAAGGATTTAAAGAATCCCACCAAGATAAAGCATAATGTCGTAAAACACTAGCTGCATTTTTTACCTTCCTCCTTGGACACATAAAGCGACTAGCAAATATGTTATCTATAGCAATTTCCCACTCGATGTACTTATCAGCACCCACACCATCATAAGTCGGTGGATATGAACCTGTCATTGTTAGAAGAGAACAAAAGACAACACAAAAGTATTATTCCTAACAACTAACAGAGATGGCAAAAGTGGTGGTGGTAGTGAAATGCAATATCAGAAACGTCTTACCACCGTCTTGCAAGTATTCTTACCAAAGCCAAACAGGTGGTACAATCACTACGGGCTTGTGGTGTAAGAGTTGCAGAGGAACCTGTGGCCGACCGAAGTATATGTGGAGCTATGGGAAGACAAAATATAGTAGCAAGGAATAGCAATAATTTAATTCAGAAATTGCAAGATTGAAAAGTAGTCCCAGGTTAGTCTATGTCGCCGGCCTAAACTCGTCCTTGACCTAGTTCAAGCATGCAACAACTCAACATGGAGACTCAACACATGCAAAGCACTTCTGAATTTTTGTTACTTTCCTTCTTTTTTTTTTTTTGTGCGGCTGTTTTTTTTTTTTTTTTTTTTTTGCACCACGTTGCCTTTTCCTTTTTTTTTTTTTTTTATTGGTGCGGCTTTTCCTCTTTTTTTTTTTTTGCACCTTTTGGCCTTTTACTTTTGTTCTTTTTTTTTAATCTCAGGAAGTGCCGCAAGATAGAACAACAAGTGATACAAGATGAGTCCTCAGGATAGGCTTGTTGTACAAGAAGATAAGCCTCGCCACGCACTCATGGCTCCGGCCAACAAAAAGATGTTTCTATTTTCTATTTAGGAGCAGCACGAAATGTTTCCTAACACAGCAGATAGAAAACTAGTTCCCTTTCCTCTTTACTCTCTCACGTAGATTACTTCTCTCCTTTTTTTTGACAAAACACACTTAGTACAAATAAATCTTTCTCTCTCCTTTTATTTGGTAAGCAAAACAGCATGTGTATTTTTTGTTGACCAACGATAAGAAACAACACCCACTAGAAAGATGGAAGAAATAAATCTGATCCACTTCACACAGGGAAATAAAAGCCAAAAACTAGAAATCAAGGACAAGACCTAGACACGACCAACACAATGACGCACAAGGGACGACAGTTCAGCAAAGCAAACTGAAATTAAACAATATTGCAATGGCACAAAGGGCTGTGGGAGGTGTATATTTTTTGGGGGCTTTTTGTGGATTATAGGTGATGAACAAAAATGAATCTAAGGCAAACGAGATTATACCTCGCGGTAAACCTGGAGCTTTAGTACCAATTGATGAGATATGGCCCGATCTTCCATGAGGTAAAGGGGTAATTTCGATTGGTGGAGAACTCGACGTTGACGATCCGGCTTCGAATCAACACAATTCGACCCTGCAACCGCTACACCACCACTGCTCCAATGGTTATCAACCAAGCACGACTTGATTGACCTCGCCAAGAAGGCTTTTCCCCGCAGTTTAAATCGAAGAACACAAGCAAGAACAGGTAAACACGCAATCTAAATATTGCAAATATGAATTGACGAACGAGATAATGGTGTCCGAGTTCGGATCACAAAAGGACTAATCGCCACGAGTGTGAAGAACAAGAACAGGGGCCTTGGATCAATGTAAGCGGAATAATCTTCACGGTTACAATGAATCAATCAAAGTTTCTCTCGAAAAACTTGAACTAAACAAAACCCAAGTTCTGTCGGGGGGCTTCAGGAGCCTTATCTAAGTGCAATGAAGAGAAAATACCACGGCCATGTGTGAACAAAGGAACTAAAAATGGGAAATGCTACGACATCCACTAGATGTGAAAAGCTGCATGCTAATTGGTGTCCACTCGAATTTGGAGTTGAATTTGGAGCTGCGCATTGGAAAGGCCTTCTCCTTGTCTCTCGCTATTAAAAGGAGTGGCCCAAATCTGAGGTTGCATGTGGCCTTGGCTACAATTCTTGAATTCATTTTGATTGCATGAAGCGTCGACGTAAGGCATCATTATTTTTAGCAAAAAGGAATGTCCACTCGAATTCATCTTTGATTGCTCCTGGCTTTAAATAGGGGGAGGGGGGTGTCGGCGTGTCCAGCATGGCGATGTCCTCATCACCAACTACCATCAGGACCCACCTATAATTTATCGAAATATAACCATATGACTTCTTGTTTTGAAAGATTTATTGAAAGAATTCAATGATGTAATCTGAATTTAAATTGGTATTTCGGTTTGTGAGTTATAATATTTTTTTAGTTAATTCAAACAAGGGGGCCTGCCTTTGGCAAATATTTTGCCATCTAAACGAGGCGATCTACTAGTGTAGCTCTAGTCCGCCTCGATTCTCCCGTGCATGCTTGGTGAGGCAGGCCATAGTGACAAGTGTAGCCCGTCAGGGACTCTTCCTTTTTTAAAAAATTATTTATTTTTCTCAATAGAAAATAAAAGGAAAACACCCTCAAATGGAGTAGCTAGACATGCCTATTTTTATTTGTTGATTGTCCTAATTATAGTATATATCACAACTAAGAACACACATGTCCCAAATCAAAAAGTTGTAAACTACAAAGTTTCATGGATATTTCGTAACTACAATCACTATATTGGTAGTTTGTCCATCGAGGTCAATTAAAACACTTAAATTTCAATTTTTATTTTTTAATTTGAGGCCTAGTTTTCCTTTACAAGATAATTTCAAAGCAAAAAGTTTAGAACTGTAGAGAGTTTCATAATAACTTAGCAAAATCAACAATTCTTTTTTTGGTTGTTTCCCCATCCCAAGCATAGTGTTAGATAGTGACATTGTTCACAAATCTTGTGAACAAATGTTACCATGACGTCGTCGATGAAGAAATAACCAATATAAAAGATGTACATCTTTTGAAGTTATACAAATTTTATGTCCATGACTTCTTCTCGAAATCAATAGAGATGCTCCAAAAAATGTTGTATGAAGTTGTAATTTTTGAAATTCAAATTTGAAATTCTTTTGGGCTCCACATGTCATAGAGTAGAAAAAAAATGTGGCAAGATTCCTTTAGGTAAAACAAAGTTAAGCAAGATTCTTAAGCTGTGTTTAAATCACCCGAATTTGGCTCGGCGTCTCAAAATTCCAATCACATCAAATCATTAAATATACCAAAAGACGCATGCATTGAGTATGAAACGTAGGTAATAAACAAAATAGCTAATTGCACAATTTAGATGAGTACATTGCAAGAGACTAATCTTTTGAGCCTAGTTACCCCATGCGATGGTAGGATAATATTTACCACAAACAAACGAAAAGGACTACAGTGCTTTTTAGTTTGGTACGCGGCGGCGTGAACCGGCGGCGGACACAGCAGCGTTCCAAGGCGACGTCAACGGCACAGGCGTAACTGTCAAGCCGACGAGTCTTGAGGTGCCAAGGTAAGAGAGAAGGGAGAGAGTTCAGCCCGAAGCGGCCACGCCGAGGTGCTCACGGCGGCCATGGCGGCTGCGTGGCCGCCGAGGGTGAGAATCGCAAATAAATTTTACACCTCACAAACATGAATATACCAATCGCAAATAAATTTTACACCTCACAAACATGGATATACCATTGTCATCACTCTAGTCACTCATCATTTCCGCTACAATTAAACATCTATGCAGCACATGATTTGGAGAAATACAACACATTGATATTTAATCACAAACACCATAGTCCCACACACACCAACAAAACAAAATAACACATGGATTACAAATCGAATTAAAACGCCTAACCGGTGTTCATCACCGCATGGTACTTTCGAGAGGACGGATCTATCGAACATCAACCAATGCTTGCAAGCACACAACCAAAAGGTAGCAAAAGCTTTTCGATCTAGATCATCTAGCTTAGAGCTAAGCTAGCAAAATGTACAACACACACATAGAGTATATAGTGCCTGAGAGCATCATCATCGTAGACTGGCCTACTTATTCCAACACTGCAACAAGGAAGAACATACTACACTCGCCGCGGATCCTACACTCCTCGCCGCAGAACACCCACCGCAAATGGCCATACTAATCCCGCCCCCATTCGGCCGGTGGTGCCGCAATTGTCTCCACCATAGCGCCATACTTACGCGCATCCCGGCGAGGCACCGGTTGGGCCGGAGCGGGACGATGCCGCCACACCGGATACTGGCGGCAGAAGAAATCGTCGCGGCAACACTTCCGACTTCCGCTCGCATGAAGTGCTTGCGGCGCCACGTTCGTCAACGTTGAGGCGGCGCCGCCGCCGAAGTCGCGCCGATCTCCGCGCAATACCTCTCGCACTATCGTCATCGGGCGGCCGTTGACGGTAACCAATCGCAAATTAAACACCGTCAACACAACACCAAAACAACCTAGAAATAGGGATTTCAACTAACATATTCCAAAGTTTTGGTGTTTATTTGGACTTGCAGTACCAACTCAAGAATAATCACTTTGGGCCAAAAATACAAAGAAAAAGAAATAAAAACCAATAAATAGAAAAAGGCCCAAAGAAGCAAATGGCAAGCCCAAACAAGAATCGGGACAAAAACATCAAAACGAGGCGGGGGCCAAGACCACCGCACAACTTTTCACAAAGAAGGAGGCCCGGCTGCCGCCCAAGCTAGGCCGGGCCCGGCGAGGGCGCGCGCAAGACCACTGGTGCGGCCGCACCCCCGCCGAGGCGGTTCGAGCCCAAACGGGAGGCGGTTTGTTACCTTCCATAACGAGCACTACCGACGTTGGATGGTCGGTTTGGTAGATTTGGAAGGTTTTCCTAGGTCGGTTTTGGTGTTTTTAGCACTTAGGCCCCTCCCCCTTGTGTATAAATAGCTCCCTCCTTCACCTCTCTCAACAACAATTCCAAGGAGAAACCAGTCCACTTGTGCAAGAGAGTAGAATTAGTTCTTCTTCTTCTACTTCTTCTATATCTTCTTCTAAATTATAGAGAGTGAGAGAGGGAAAAAGCTAGAAAGAAGCTTTGTTCTTTCTACCCGGAGTTGCCGGTTCGCCCCTCGGTGTTCCGCGGTTCCTAGAGGACGGAATGCCGGACTTGTCGGTACCCGCCCGTCTTGTACCTCTGCAAGCTACTTACACTTTGGTAAGGAGTCTTGTGATTATCTTGAAGCTATTTAATTTCCTCGTATATTTCTTAGCTGTTGTAGACTTGCGGGATTGGTAGATTGTCTCGTTAAGAGCGTTAGTTCTTGGTGAAGGAACTCTTTGACCGGGAACCTTGGCCAACATCAAGAACGTGACCAATAGTGCAAACGTGGTGTTTGGACTAGCGTTCACCTACCTTTTTGCGAAGCATCCCACGGTTGAGGGGTAGGCGGCCGGGTCGTGACAAGCCTTGACCGTCCCTTGAAATCCCCCACGTTCGGGCCGTGGCGTAGAGCTAATTGCCTAAGCTTCCCGGTTGGGCGTTGGCCGGTGCGTTCGGTAAGTAGGCAAATGGACTCTAGAAATCATTGCCTGGAAAACTTAGCCTATAGATACCTCGCTACTCTTAGAAAACAAACCCTTGCCTTTAGGTTGACACGGACCGTAGTGAAAGCCTGCTCGCGCGACCGTCCTTGTGTAAAATACGATACCCCTCGCTTACCACCGGGTGAAGTGCTACAACAACGGTATTTCCGCCGGCTATGGA
Source organism: Hyparrhenia diplandra (assembly GCA_015847255.1). Lineage (NCBI taxonomy): Eukaryota > Viridiplantae > Streptophyta > Magnoliopsida > Poales > Poaceae > Hyparrhenia > Hyparrhenia diplandra. Next base: position 177,305 of record JADLZK010011262.1, on the reverse strand, counting down.
TTTCTCTCTGTGCGTTAAGAAACACCAATAGCTAGCCGCGGCGATTCGCCCCGCAGAGTAGAAAGAGCCGTGAACGTGCGACCGACGTGCATGCCTTGAGTCGGCTTGATTCAGCGGTCGGTCGGGGGCGAGCGGTGTCGCTGACCTTCCACGAACATGGCGCATACATAACGCTCACCTCAATGCACGCCGGGTTGCCGACCTTGGCGAAGCTTGGTGATGAGACTCGCGCGATACTCACGCGGTATTACGGCGCCCCGGTAGTAGACCGGCCGAGGCGACAAACCGGTCTAGTCGGATGCTCCGGCCCCACGGTCATGGCACGCCGGCTTTCATGCGAACAATTGGCCCGCAGATTGAAGAGGTCCTCCATAGGATGCTTTCTCGCGTGTTTGGCGACGCCAAGACGCAAGCTTCACAAGCAAGTGTTCGGGAAGGTTCTCCATGGCGCGGCGGCGGCGCCGGGATGGGGGCTTTTGTTGGAAGCTGGCGGCGGGAGGTGGAAGGTGAACAAAGAACGTGTGGCGCTCGATTCGCGAGTAGCAATAATATGGGTGGTCAGGTGCGTTCCCCGTCTGCGAAGGGGCGTGGGCCTTTTTAGGAGCGGACAGACGCGTTCTGACGACATGACCGGCGCCACCACCGATGCCATTTGATAGAGCGCTGCCGTCAGTACACCTAGCGTCGCGTGTCTCGCGTTTGCGTATCTAGGCCTGTCTTGGTTGAGATTTGCCATCGTTCATGTAGTGTCAACATCACACTTCACACCGATGCCCGCTCTCTCGATCGGGCGAGGCAGGCAATGGGCAATGACGAGGAACTGCATGATATGGTTACGTTACCCGAATACTTGCCTGATTTGCCTTGTCGGTATCGAATACATATATCCGATAGTACGCAGATACGCCCCTACCGACAAAGCGAGAGTTAAAATACGCACGCAGCGCCAAGCGCCTCCGCCGTTGATCCTAGTCCTCGATTCTCCGTGCATGGCCATAGTGGCAATCTAGCCCGTTAGGACTCTTTCCTTTTGTTTTAAAAAAATATTTCATTTTTTTAATTCAATAGAAAATAAAAGGAAAACACCATCAAATAGTATATATATCACAACCCACGAAAAAAAATAAGCGGGCGGTATAGATCACCCGAATTTGGCTTCAAATCCCAAAATTCCCGTCACATTGAATGGTTAAAATGTACCAATGCATGCATGGATTATGAAATGTCGGTAAACAAAATAACTAATAATTACACGCTTTAGATGTACATTGCGAGACGGGATCTTTGAAATGTCGATCGGTGCTGGCCAATTTTCGTGGATCTAAACACAGCCTTAGGCAAAACAAGTTTGGCAACCAATTTGTCTAGAACATACATTGCATGTGAGCATCATCAAGCCTGTTTATGCCCACCCCCGCAAAGAAGGCGTAACATATTACACTCGCCGGATCCTACACGCCCGCTGTAGTACACCCAAAGGCGCGACAATCTTCGATCCTAGTTTTCTTCGACCGGGTGCCGCAGCAGTAGTACCTATCTCCCCATCTACACCGGTTCGTCCCGGCGATGCACCGGGTTGGGCAAGAGGAGGATGAAGATGCCGCCTCTCTCCATAGGGGGGCACCACCGAAGTCGTCGCGGGCACTTTCGCCAGTTTCGAGAAGTACTTATGGTTGTTCGCGGTCCTCCTCTAGGGTGCGCAGCCATCGCCGCCGCCGTGTCGTGCTCAATCTCCCACAACACCTCTCGGGCAAGGTCGCGTCATCGGCGGCGGGCGGCGCTCCGCCAGAGCGAAGGGCATGAACGCGTCGGGCCGCCGCATGCCCCGAGCCGGCTTGTTTCACCTTGTCGAGAGGCGGCGAGATGGTGCCACGTACTTTTCCACGAACATGGCGTACATGCCTACTCTAAAGCACGCCTCCAGTTGCCGCCTTGGCTAGCTTGGCGATGAGACTCGCGCGACGATACTGCAAGATGTAGTACAGCAGCCCCCGCAGCGCCGACCCGCCGGCAGTCTGAGACCCGGTCTAGTGGGATGCTCTGTCCCACAATCCAAGGGCTGCGGCACACCTTTGACATCTTGGTACGGGTTGCCCGTAGATTGATGAGGTCCTCCATAGGATTCTCTCCTGGCCATGGCGACGCCGCACCGCAATCTCCTCAAGCAACACCTCCGTAAGGTTTTTCCATGGCGCCGACGCGGTGGCGTGGCGGTGGTGGGGGCTTTTTTGGAAAACTTGAGCGCGGCGGGGATTTTTTTGGAATGGGTGAACAAAGAAGAATGCGGGTGCGTAGCCCTGCACGAAGATGTGGGATTTTATGAGCGGTGGCCGGTGCTCGGCGGGAGGTCGAGCGACGGACACAAACTCACAAGGCCACTGAACGGTGAAGGAAATGGGCAAACGCCCTATCCTAGTGCGCGCGTCAGTAAGTCTAGTTTCATTTGAGTTTCATACGAAGTTTTTTTTTTTGAAAATTACACGCTGAACGCAGACGCCACAATACGCACGCACACTCACCCCTATGAACGCACGTGACGCTAATCCCTACCCCTATGAGCACCTCCGGCGGATTGGGCAGCCGACAGATCCGAGATTCTCGAAGTCACCATAGGCGCCTCGTCGCCGACGACAGAACGCCGCTACCACTTAATGCATAATGTCGGTAAATCCGGAAAATCTCAAGAAAGGTGCGAGCACAGATTATTTGAACCCCCGTGGATAGCAACCCACTCGACCGTCCTACCATTGACTACAAGGGCATTAATTAGGCTGATATGGCACCATATTAATATTGAGAGAGATGATAAGAGTTTCATGGGAGTAGAGAGAGTTTCATCCCCATTAATCTCTTCTACACTGTTTCTAAAATTTGAATGTGTTGGAAACTGTGACATAAAACCCCCGGCCCATTGAGACTGACCTAAACATAAATGGTTTCAAACTACACATGTTTTTCCATGACAAGATGGATCTCAAATCAAAAATTTATAAACTACAAAAGTGTCATGGATAATTGAGAACTACAATCAGTATGTCGGTGGTTTGTAACTTTGTATATCCGAGGCCACTTAAAACATTTAAATTTCGGTTTTCGTGGTTTTTGAATTTGAGACCTAGTTTCCCAATATTAAGACAAAGTCAAACCAAAGAGTTTTAAACTTGAGAGTTTAATAACTTAGCAAGATCTACAATTCTTATTTTGGTTTGCTTCCCCGTGCGACATAGTGCTAGTGACATTATTGTTCACAAATCTTATAAATCTCTTTTTGTAGTTTCATAAACTCGAGAGTTGTGTAAGGGCCTCATTTGCGTGGGCTCGGGCCCTCTCCCTCCACCTCGTAGCACGCAGGAGCCTGAGGAGCCCAAAATCAAGCTTCTCTTCGGCTCCTGTGAACAGTGGTGGTTGTCAGTGAGAGAGGGAGGGAGGGAGAGAGAAAACTGGCTCCTATGAATAGTGTCGCCCTCGCAGCCACAAACCGAACCGCTCCCGTTGCTAAACGTACTCCGAATAATCTTGTGAACAATGTTAGCGCAACGCCGTCGCATGAAGAAATGACCAATATAAAAGATGTACATCTTAAGAAGTTATAGTACAAGTTTTATGTTCATGACTTGCTCAATAAACCATTAGATGCTCCAAAAATGTTGTTATACAAGCTTCATAGACATGACTTATAGAATTTTAGAAAGAAAAAACCATCAATTTTATAATTACTATGAGGGAGAAAGACTACTTAGTACAAGTTTTGTCCACGTATTAGAAAAAAAAATTAGACTTCTTGAGCCCCGAAGGTCTCACCACGCGCCTTGTAGCTTGTATGTTTTCCAAATTGACAGACGGTCCCACCACGCGCCTTCTAGCTACACGCCGCTTTCCTTGTTCCCCGCGAAAATTTTACCAAAAATTGAGCGCCAGCATTCGCAAAAACGCAAAAACCCCTCATCCCGAAGTTTTCCATGCCGACAGAGCGGTCCCACCATGCGCCTTTTCCCAGTCCCCCGTGTTGGTATTTTTTAACGCACCACGATAAATCCGCAGCGCACGGAAAAGTACCGCTGTAGCTTTCACCCGAGTATTCAGGGTATCGATTTCCACGGGGAACGAGAAGTGAACTAGAAGGGATCAAATACGTCCAAGAAATGAGATAGATGAATATTTTTGTAGGTAGAAAGGGGTTCTCTAAGGTTTTCTCAAGATTACTAAGTACCAAGGTTCAGGCTACTAAACTTTACTTACTGAACAGCTGTTCCTTTCCGATTCTCGAAAAGACTGAAACGGTTGTGACAGAGTTTACCAATTTATAAGAAATCATATAATTCGCAATTATCAAGCAATCGCGGTCTACACTTGAGTCCATATAAACCCGGTATTCAAAATCTCGAGTGATTTCAAACTCATCAACAACACAACCAAGATCGTTGAGCTCAAGAGTTCCAATCTGCAGTATCTCAAACCAAATTCAATATATATTAATCGAGTCGTGCGATGTACACATTTATTTTAAAATTAGTTCAGAGGCGGAAGCAATAGCTTTCAAAACAAGATGGTTGTACAGCGGAAATCAAAATAAAATAGATAGTGCCAACATAGTGTCACCCCCTGTAATAGCAAGAGACAGGAAAAATGGAGACCGCCATGCCCTAGGCATTATTCTTCAACCACAAAGACATCACAACCGGATCGAATCATGCTAGATGGAGTCACCGCAACATCGGAATTAACCCGTGAGTACTCAATTGTACTCCGCAAGACTTACCCGCCTTAAACCAAAAAATAAGGAAAAGACTCCAAGGATTATGCTTAGCTTTATCTCGAGTCGGCCGACTCACATTTATTTTTCGTAAATAAAGTTGATTAGTGCGCCTACACATACTACTTTCGATTCTTCCGGTTAAAAGGTTGTTATTATATACGTAACCATAAGTCCCAGTATAGTCAAGATTAAAGACATAAGCTCGTGATATATAAATAACAAGATAAGTAACTTGATCAATATTTTACCATCGCCAAAGATGAATAAAAGTAACCATTATTGGGATATTAGACTACGATGCCACGGAAGCATCCCCAAGTTCTCACCGTCCCAGAGAGATGGCGATTTGAATCGACATCGACCAAACCGCGAATACCCCGTCATAAACCAGGTCTCCTTAATTACGGCAGACTCAATCACTCCCGGGACGTTAGGGGACGAAGTCTCTGACCGTCGGCAACCCCTCCCTCTCGAGCCACCAAGTGAGCAGCAACGAAAACGACGCTTCGTGGCGCCGCTGCGCCGCGATCAAACCCAACCGACCACGCCTAGGAGGGATGTTAAGCGCACAAGTACCGCCCCCTAACATTCCCACGAGCCAGGCTCACGACCCAATGAGCCTACTATATGAACAGTAATGCTCAACTTCCGACCGCCTTCCGACAAAGGGTAAAGTCCTTAGCCGATCGATGGAAGACCACAATATCCATCCGATCTCACATGTTTTATTATTCAGGTTCTCAAGAAGAAATTGTTAGTCACCCATGTGACTAACCACAAACATCCTCTCGACCGAAATCACCGGTTCACCGCAATCATTATAATCGAGCATTTAACCTAGACTCCTACATAGGATAGGACAACAACTTCAGCAAGGATATCTATGCATCAACAGTTTCAACCATATCCTACACTTAATGAAGCATTCATAAAAGGACTCAACAAGTTAATTTAGAAAGCATAGGAAAGTTCAAGATGCACCGGGGCTTGCCTTCTAAAAGTAGTAGGAAGAAGTTAGAGTCTTCCGAAGCCGGAGTCACGGTCCTCCTTCTCCCGTGGGGTCTTTTATCGCACCGGACGATGAAGGTTGGCCTCCTCGCTCCTTGATCTCCTCCCGAACTAACTCCTCCGATCCCGATATGATGCATGCATATGCAAGACTGATTAAAAATCAATGCAATGTAAACATGCTTGCATATAAATAAGGTAGAATGGTGGATGAATGAATTATGAAGAATGATGCTAGTAAGTGGATATCTCTTCCGTAGAAGCAAAATTAGAAATACATAAAGCAACCATACTAACCCACATCACACATTCATACTAGCACTAATCTAAAAACAGGCAGCAAGACATGTTGTTATTAAAATATCACACAGGAGTTCTATAACTCCAAATGCAGCAAATAAATACTGTTGGAAAGCTAACGAAATTATCTACAAATCATTCCGTACCACCCCCTGACCTGATTCTGTCATCTACAGCCTCAAAAAACAGAGAGAAAACAGAGGCTCTGTTTTCGCACAAACTATAACTTACAACATCTACTATAAATCACTCAAGCATGCACTTCACCTAGAACCTTTCCAGCAAGCAAGACAAGTCATAATCTACCAAATAAACCTACTGGATAAGCCAAAAGATAACTTAAAGCACATAAAATGATATGCCCTATCAAACACTACACATGCACACTATAAATCATATAAATGCTAGGAATAAAATCTCAAGCCAAACTGCTGCTTATCAAACTAAGCTTACCAACAGATCCTATTCATGCTAAGAACATACAATAAAATTACCAATACACATTACCCTACTATATACATATATTTCTAGGGAATTTTCTATGCAACATAAATATGATAAACATGTAAGCACTTTAGAAAAATCTACAAAAATTACTAGAGCATTTTACTGGTCTAACATGCCTACCATAACAATTTCATGGCAAACCCATGCATATACTGTCCTACACAAAAATGGCAAGCTAGCATAAAAACTTAGGCATAAAAATACTTTGTACTATGAAATGTAAGAAACTGCCTAACCATTAACATGAAAAGCTTCATAACAGTAACAAATGCAAGTACAAAAATTATCATGGCAAAAACCCTAGTAATTATTTTTCTATGAATTTCCTAAGAAAGCATGGTAAATAGCACATAAATAGAAAATCACATTTCCACCACAGAACATAGCATGTCTACTAATTTTCCTGCACTCTACATGCAAAAACATGAACATTTTGTATAGGGGCCACTATTTTATCATGCACCAAAAATTAGATATGCATTTACCTAGAAACATGGCATATATTGTAATAAATCTAGATAAATATAAAACTACCAGAAAACCTAATATCATATTTTTCTACTGTAGATCTACTGACAAGGATCACAGTAAAATTTGTCTCATGCAAAACCGAGCTAAAATGAGCGAGATACGAATTTTCTAAGCATTGCAACCATGCTGAAAATGAATAACAGAAAAGAAAAAGGGGGCCGACAGGTGGGACCCGCTAGTCAGCGACTCAGCAGGGGGACAGCGGCGCAAGCGGGCGGATCTTCGCCGGCGGCGCATCTCCCAAGAAACCAAACACATGCACGGCTTCTACTTGACGGATCTATCGATCCATGCCCTTAGCGCGCCTAAGATGGACTCGAGCGACTGCGGATCTACAGACGGCGAAAGGCGGGCGCCTGCCGGTGGGTCCGGACGGCCGATTCCGGCTGAGTCCGCCAAGGCGAGGCGAGCATGGGCTTCCCGACTTCAAGGCGGCACGGAACACTACCTAGCCGAATCGAGATGACGACGGGAGGTGCTCTACGCATCACACCGGGCCTGGCGGCGGCACAACGCTACGGCGCGGTGGCGTGCCCGGAAGGCGGGCTCGAAAGCGGCCGACCGTGGGTGTTTGAGCACCAGCACGCCGAGGCGACCGATGCACGCATAAATGGCGCGAGGGATCCCTGCCGGTGAGGTCGCCATCACGGAGGCACCGGAAGCGCGGCGCCCGGACGGACGGCGGTGATGGTGCGGTTCCGGGCGCAACGGGCGGGCGTCTCAACGCGATTCGCCCCGGGAAAGGAGGACACGTCAAGGTGGGGTCGAACGCGAGTCGGGGCAAGAAAAATGGCAAGGAAGGCCGCGGGGCGAGGTTAACGCTGGGCGGCGCCATGGACGCCGATTTTCTCGGCGATTGGCAAAAAGCCGATTGACCCTCACCTTGGCTTTTGGGGCGGTCCGTAGGGGTCGTGGAGATGGTGCACGGCTTTGGCGACTTGCCGGGGTGCTAGGTCGGGCAGGGATGCGGTGGTGAACGGTGGCGGCGCCGGAATGGTGACGGCGGGGCGATTCCGTCGCGCCGTCGCGGGCCGCCGCTTTCGTTAGCATGGGACGTAAGGGAAAGGGAGGGCCGAGGAGTGGGCTTGGCGTGCAAGGGACCGGGTTCCCCTTCTTCAAGTCACGCACACAGAAGGGAGGCAGAGGGCGATGCCCGCACGCTGTCGCCGCGGCGGCGCGGTGGCATGGGTGGCCGGCCGGTTTTCGAGAGACAGAAAAAGGTAAGCGTCTCTAAAGACCTTCCAAACCCTAACTCGATCTATTTTGGCCTCAGGCATCGAGATTCGTGCCGAATCAATAAAACTCCAATTGAACGAAATGTTCCTCACGAAATTTTGAGCAAAACACCTATACACATTTTTCCCTAATTCGGCCTAGATTAGAAACTATAGTCGATCAACGATAAACTATTCCGGTCAAAGTAAACCCTAATTTGAACTCACATCAAGCAAACTTCGACTTTTTGAACATGATCCACTCACTTCCATGCAACCGGCCTGGTGACATCTTTTTTGTTCTACATGAAATTAGCTACACATTTCATGAAGGGTGTATGCATAAACTCTAGCTAGGACTTTTGAACAAAACAAGATAAATCATACTCAAAGTCAAACTAGGTCAAATCAAGTCAAACTACCATTATAAAAATCTAATTAGGGGACATGACCAACATCAACCTTGCTCCAAAACATCCTATAAACATTTCTAAGAATAAATAAAGATTAAACAACTAATTATGCAAACATTTCATACATGAAATGATAAGGCAAAGCATCGCAAGCAAATTAAATACATTTAAACAGACAATTGACCTCTATCATTTCATGTGCATGAATGCATATGACTAAATGATGATCATGCTCATGAAATGCATATGCTAATGACATGCTTAAAAACCAGGGTGTTACAACGGTAATCGGGAGAAGGCAGCCAAAAAGCTCTACGAAAAACACCAATGCGTGCGTGGTGGACTACAAAGGCACAGGCCTGAGTCAAGCCACCCCGGGGCTACCACAACTATTCCGTAGCATTGGGTGCAATCTCAGGTAAACTCTAGCCCATACACCATGTCTACGCTTAGCGGGTACGAAACTAGTTTCACGTAAAAACTAGAGCCTTCTTGGTCGAACAGAGATCCAAAGTAAGTAAAATAAAGTAAGCACTGAATTTTATAAAATAATAATCAAGAAATTACCATAAGATAACCTAGATATTACTCACAAAGTCGGCTTCGTAGAGGTTTAAGATTGAGAAGGATCCGACAAACCCGGATCCTCCTCTTCACTCTTCCCTCTCCTCTCTTCCTCTTTTCTATCTATACAACTAGGTGAAGAACACCTAGAGGGACACCACTACATGGTGGAGGATGTGGAAATTGAAGCACAAGTGTGTAGTGTCACTACAAGAGAAACCCCTTTTACAACGAATAGGTAACAACGCTTAATTTATTTGTTGCTAGGAATAAGATTGCAACGTTTATGTGTGGCCTTGTGCGTTGGAAGCATATCCGTGCACTTCTGCCCCTCTCTGACTTCTTGCCCCTTTCTCATAAACATGCGGGACTTAGTTTTTTCACTGATGCGTTAGTTTTTTTTCTCTGATGCGCAGGTTCTGTTTGTTAAATAATGGTAATTAATCAATAAGCAACAAAAAAAAAAACAAAACCACTAGTTCGAACATGTGACCTTCATCAGCCTAAATAAGAGAAACATGCCCCGCATGACCAATTGCATAGTGATCTATTTGTGGATTATTGCCTTACTAAATTTTACTTAACCATGAATACAGAACATATAGCCGCCCTTCATTCCTAGTATTATTTAGAACAAGGCCGAATTAGCACAGCCCAGCCCAAACACTCAGAGGTTTCTCTAGGTACAGATATTAACACTGAACGTATGAGACTAAAATCAAATGGCTACAGCCTACAGGTGCGCCAAAATGGCTTTCAAGATTTGATTTGCAAAAACAAAAAAAAAAAAGTGGCTTTCAAGATTTGATTCGTACAAAAAAAAAAAAAAAAAAACAATCTTTGTTAGAATTTGAACCTCTAACACCGATAAAATTATAATAATAAACATAATCATCAGAAAATCCAACATCTTGTGTGGAAACATATTTTGGGTGTAGACGACTACCAAAAAAAAAATTTCAAGCCATTTTGACATAGGCGTGATTGAACATGCTTCACAAAGGTATATGGACCCTTTCGTCAAACCGTATCTATACACGTGGGTTCTTACGGATTCTCGTGGTGCATGTGCTTTTTATTGTCATATTGATTTCAAACTTTTTCTCATGCTTGCGAAGTCATGTGTGAAGCAACCATCAAGTTTGAGATTTTTTCTAAATTTGTTTGGTACTTTTTTACTTTAATTGAATATTCGCGTCACTTCATCGGGTAATTCTTTTTGAACTGAGATCACCCCTAGAAAGATCCGAATGGTGCCAAACTTTGCCACAAGGTCTTCTCGTGCCTTAGGAGACAAATTTTTGTGGAGGTCACCGCACTCTAGTGTTTTTTGATCAAGAATTCACCAAATTTTGTCTCGCACAAGATCGATAAAAATATAATAATAAAAGTAATCATCGAAAAATCTAAGATCTTGTGTGGAAACATATTTTGGGTGTAGATGACTACCAAAAAAATTTCAAGACATTTCGACATAAAAGCAGACTGAACATGCTTCACAAAAGGTATATGGACCCTTTCATCGAACTATATCTATAAACATAGGTTCTTATGGATTTTGTGGTCCATGTGCCTTCTAGTGTCATATTGATTTCAAACTTTTTCTCAGGCTTGTTGATGTCCCGTGTAAAGCAACCATCAAGTTTGAGATTTTTCTCGATTCGTTTGATACTTTTTTTCGCTTTTAATTGAATTTTCACGCCACTTTACCGAGTAATTCTTTTTGAACTCGAGTCCATCTTCGAAAAGATCCGAATGATGCCAAACTTTGCCATAAGGTCTTTTGTGCCTTAGAAGATGAATTTTTATGGAGGTCGCAAAGAGAATTCTAGTGTTTTCGATCTATAATTCACCATATTTTTTTCTCGTGCAACACCGATAAAAATATAATAATAAAAATATTCATCACAAAAAATCTAAAATGTTGTGTGGAAATATATTTTGGGTGTAGATGGCTACCAAAAAAATTTCAAACCATTTCGACATAAGCAGACTAAACATGCTTCACAAAGGTATATAGAGTGTTTCATCGAACCCCTGTCTAACAAGATTACATTTGAATTCTCACATTTCATATTCAATTTTTTTTTTTTTTAGAAACCTTAGACAAATAAACAACCAAAACAAAAGTTTTAGATCTTAAAAGGTTATGCAACTTTGTATTTGAGAACTTTTTCATTTGAAATCATTTAATACTCATTTGGATTAGCACTAATAAACATATTTCAATTTAAACTCCACGTAATCTTCTTTTTTGCCTTTTCTTTTCTCCCGCCTCTTTTCCAAAGACTTGTAATAATATATAAATTCGGCTGAGTAACTCTCTCCCACCATTGTTTCCCTCCATTTTTTTATTTCCCACCTTGTTTTTTTCCCGCACACTTAATCTGATTTCACTCACAACTCACACTATTATTGAGAAGCCTAACAGTGGCCCCACAGTTCATACAAAACTAGCTAGAGAGAGCACCGTGTGAAAAAAATGGGAACTGCCCGCAGATTGTGGATCTCGTATTCTCGTCGGTTATCCATCCCAGCTCAATCGTGGGTTCATATTCTTTCCATTGCTCAAATAAACTCCGTATTGTACCTCCCATCTCCCTGCTACAAACCACTACGCCACCACCGGCGCTGGGGTACCGGCACCCGCGCCACCGCAGGACAACACCCACGTGCTCCCGCACCCTCGTCGGTCCCTGTCGCCGCCTCCAAAGGTCACCGTCGCTGGACCGGCCTGTTACCTCAAGGAGACGGTGTTGGATCGATCCCTTCTTCCGTGAAGCACGGCGATGATCTGAGCCCACTTCTTGGCCACAGGTTCGTACCTCTCCCACCTTCTGCCTACTTCTGCTTCTTCAACACCTGCTGCCTACTACTTGTACTTCTGCTTCCTCTGGCCTGCTGCTCTCTAGGTGCTTGTTGAATTGACCGTGAGTAAAAAGTCGTGAATTGGTTAGTGTTCAGATTGTAGTTATTCACAGAAAACTGAATTGCAAACATCCATGGATATGTATCTGAAAAAGCATAAGCTGCTGCAGGACCTCATCCGATCGGGCACCATCTGCTTGTCTAATCTAATTCATGATTTGTAAATAACTAATATTAGTAATATTCAACAGGGCTAATTAACTAATATTAGTAATATTCTAATCTAATTTATTTTCTACAGTGGCTATGGCAAGGGGTAGAAGAAGATAGATAATTCAGAGTCATGATGAATATTTGTCAGAAGAGCATACTGGACAACATAGCCATGGACAAAATACTGAGGCATCTGAACTCCATTCAAGTGCTAGAGGAGATCCGAGTAAAGATAAGGTTTGCACACCCAACTTAACACATGGATGCAAAGCAATATATTCTGTTCATTTTACATGATACTGTTATTGCCACTGCTTTTTGACTATCCTAACATGTGTTTCTTTCTAGAACAAAGGCAGTATAGTACTGAATGACAGAATAGTGTTAAATTTTATCATATATTTACAAAATGGATCATTTCTACTTGACCATTCCTTTCTGCAAATTGAGTAGTAATTTCTATCTAATTCCAGGAAAAACAAACCCACAATGATGTTATGCTGAATAAAAGCAAGTGTACAAATGAAATCAAGGTATCATATAAATAACTCTGTTCTTTGAAGTTTATCAAATGTTGTATTAAACTAACATATATTACAGGTTGTGGCAAAGGAAACATATGTTGTTCCATCAAAGTTTGAAGCAGCTCACTACCAAGTAAATATTATTTTAGCGATGATATTTTTGGTAGCTTATTTTCCACTACTAAGTTATTTATTGACTTGTTATCAACAGAACAAGATCTCAACAAGACCTAGTGCAACAGTACCTGCTATTGTATAAGACACCTCTCTTAAAACTTCATATTATCCTTTTCTTAATTGTTCTTACAACTAGAGTCTAAGAATCCCCGTATATACTTTTTGTAGAAACATCACCGTGGCACAACTAATCATCGTGGCACACCAAATTGTTCAAGTGGCAATTCAATAAAGGTTTGATTATTTAATTTCTTGGGCATACTGATGTATTATATGCTTTTTTTTGCACACATATATATGTGAAACAGGTTGTCACCAAAGTGTACCTACAGAGATGGAAAAATGAAAATAAGATTGTTGCAATGGGTACACTAAACTTGAAAAACAACACAGAAACTTGATGGTGTTCCTCTAGGCAAAGAATTTTGGATGGTTTCTGTTAGTATGGCAATAGTAGAAGATGAACCATTGATACGACCATACAAAGGCTACAAGGTTCTTGGAGATGTAGAAGAAGGAGTCTATGTTGCGTGGCCTTCAACTTTTGTACGGTCTTTTCTATTACCCAATATGATTTCATTTTTTGTAAGTGTCATTAATTAATTCAACTTTCATATGTAGATCGAGAAGATAGATATATGATGACATCAATGGAACACTAGACTAAACTGAAGGAAGGAGAAAGGAGGACTGCTTGCATACTAAGAGGGATCTGTTTATATGTTTTGTATTTTCTCACCTAGGAATTTGTACTCTGTACAAAAATTGTCATGAATTATCTGGATGATACTTTGTAATGTGACAAATTATTTATACTATATATATATATGGATCAGTGTGCTTATTTCTGTGTTGGAAGTATGATTGCATCTTTCATTAAATCGTACATGGGTTATCTCTATTTTTTTCTCAAAAAATAAATTATTATATGATATTAATGACCAAATGTTTTATTTCTTACAACACATATAAATGCTGCAATAGACAAAATCTATATGTTACAACAAGCCATAGAGGCTGTTCACCCATGGTCTATACAAACACATATAAGTGTTGCCATGAGCCATCATTATGCGTTGTAACTTTGCAAACGGTTATTAGCATAGGTTGCCAACACATAAATAAGTGTTGCAATAGATCCTTTAGAACGCCACTTTTAGGCAACGATATTGGATGCGTTGGTATACACCCTACCAACGTATATATGGACTTTTTAGCAACGCATATTTGCGTTGTAAAAGGGGGTGTCATTTTGTAGTGTGTGTTGTGTGTTGTGTAGTGTGCCCCTCAATTTATAGTGGAGGAGGAGGAGAGATGGAGGGCTCTCCTCATTCTAGGGAAGTTTCGGGGAATTTGGCGGGAGTTCTTGGTGCCAACCTGAAAAGCACCGCGAAACCGCCTTCCCTCCTTCGGACGCGGTCAAGGCAAAAGCGCGGTGGGATCGGTGTCCGCGTCCGCGCGGCCGCCGCACTTGCGGCATTCGGCGTGAGATTGGCCCGCCTCGCGCCGTTTTGTAGGTGGGCTTGTGGCCCATTGTAGGTCGCGTCCTTGGGGGGTGCTTTTGGCTTGGTTTGCATCGGATTTGGCCTGGTGGTGCTCCCCTTGTCCAAAACGCGCGTTCGATGTGCGCTTTCGACTTTATTTGGCGTACTTTTTACCGTTGTTTTCCACGTTTATACCTACAAAACATATTTTCTTCGAATACAAGTGGAACTAGATTAATAGCAAAAGGTTTGTGTGGCAAAAGTACGTTATTTGTCATGTTATATATGCATATTGACGGTCATAAAACATGCAATAAAAGAGTGTCAACAAGTTCCCCCACACTTGGCTCTTTGCTCGTCCCGAGTAAAGGTTAATGATAAAGTAAGTATAAACATAACAATTCAAGTTGTGAACCCGACATAAAGATCATCCCTAGACATACCTCATTACTGTGGGATATGTGGAGTGTCTAACATATATTCTTGGGCGGTTGGGAAATGGAACGGCTTTGAAACAAAGTCATCCTACTTTCACATCTTAGTAACTTGGAGTTTTTTTTTTACAATAAAGCATAGTTCACATGTACTCCTCGGATGGCACTCTCAAATCGCTCGGTGGTGTATGTTCCCCTTACCAAGGCATTTATAGCATTGCCTTCTTTTTCTTCCTACTTCTAAAAGGCTTATGTGGAGCTCAGGTAGGAAAAATTTTGTGGACATACTTGTATTGCATATTTTGCTAGGTCAAACAATGGATCCATGGAGAAATATGTCATACAATCAAATCAAGATGTGCCAGTGTGTGGATATATGGTGGCTATTCTATTTCTACTATGCTCCTTGAATTATCTCTCTCTTTATTGAGACTTTGGAGAAAATATTTGTGAGAACATGGGCTATCTTTTTATCCTCATCTTTTGTTTCTTTTCTTCTTTTTTAGAGAGGCGGGCATATAAGTACCCATTGTTTTAATACTGGACACTTGTCCATTTTTTTTATCTCTCTATATTTTTTGTATACATATTTTTTTTTTTTTGATGATAGCCTCATGTCTCTTCTTCTCAAACCTTTGAGAGGGAGATATCATCGCAAGTGTTTGGAGCATTTATTTTGAAAGAACCTAACAAAGATATTTTTGTTTACTCCTAGTGTAGGAGTAGAACATTTTCTAGTGGATCTAAATAGAAGGCACATTTTGCGCCTACTCCCAGTGTAGGAGTAGTGCATATATTAGGTGGCGTGTACGTGATCTTGATTTAAGAGCATGATAAATTTCTCAACACGGGTCAACAAAGTTTGGCACAAATACAAAAACAAGTAGCATATGTAGAAGGTTTTCAAATTGTACCATGATATATTTGGCCTTGGTAGGAATTTCTCACCATTGAGGAGTATGTGAGGCTATGGTTTTTGTTTTAACATTTTGATAAAATGGAAATTCTCCAAGTACTTGAATGGAAAAGGTTGGATTCCCATGCCAAAACCATATCTCACTTCACAACAACTTAGGCAATATGTTTTTCCGATATATATTTTTCCCCACAAGCACTAAGGATATGTAAGGAATAAAATTTATGCAGCCAAACTCAAAGAGCTATATCCACATTTACTTTCAAATTTTTAAATCTAAGTGTGGAATCTGGTTCATTTTAATTTTGCATTTAAACAAGAATAGAAACCGGGGAGCATGCTTATGAACAGGTGGGAGGAAGTGATCAAACCGAGTTTGTATATGGTCCTCCGCCATTCATGATGTGGTTTGGTGCTTTCTGTTCTTCAATGGAGTGTTGCACTCCCCCACACTTCTTTGGAGCTATATCTGTTTTTATTCAAAGACAAAGACAAGTGAAAATAACATGGACTCTTCCGTGGAAAAACACCAGAGTCAAAGCTTTATGTTATTCTAAATTCTTTATATATTTTCCTTTTTATTTCTTAATATTCATATATTTTTTAGACAAGATTGAACATTAGATTGAGTCATTAAAATTGCAAGAATTCCAGTCGAGTCAATTTCATTTTATGGTTCAATGAAAATCTTTTAAATGATGGCCATTTACCTTAAGTACATTACCTTCATCGCCTTGGAGCGTGATGGCACCAGTGACGAAGGGTCGATTACCGTGATTGGCCCTTCGATTTACTCCGAAGTTTTTTTTTTGAACAAAGAGTTTCACCTCCTTGAGTTGAACATCTGGATCTTATCTCTAGGTGCAAGCTCTTTGTGTGTCACCTCTTCATTCCCGTAATGTTAGTGATAGAGAATACCCGAAGGGTGGCACCTTGTTTCTTTTTTAAATGTGATCAAGGTTCATTCAAAGATCACAAAAAATGAACTTTGATTTACTTCCATTATGAATTTATCTCAAAGAATCACCCTTGTGGATTTGTGAAATTCATGCAGGGGTTAGTCCAGGCATACAAACAAAGTCTATACTAGTGGTTTTGGTTCAGCAATCAAACTTGACTCCATGTCTAATTTGATTAAGGTAGGCTTTTTAACCTAAGCACCGTGCTTAATTTAAAAAGACCTATGGAAGTAAGATCATTCGAATTGACCTACACTCCCAAACTAAAACATACTAGTTAAGAGAAAGGTAGCATGAAACTCATAAACATGAGATTGATTCAAACAGATGTGTGAACATTGAATGATGAATTAAAGAACCATTTTGTTTTTACATGCAAGGTAGTGCTACGGGGTGGATGATGAATGAATTTAAACAAACATGCCATGGTTTTGAAAAACAATGAACTGAGTGATGTGCATGCAATCTAGGCTTTAGCTTTTGCTTGTAGCATTGATCATCAAGCGAAATCATCATACAGATTGGCGAAGCCAACATACGATGTCGAGATGGTACCGTTTAACATCCGACTACTACGAAGCTAGACTAGGAGCACCAAATAGACAGACAACAATAAAATTGTCATCTACCTAGACTAGGCATGGCACCCGAATACATCTCAAAGACTAGGAGCCACCCAATGAAAGCACTAGATAAATGACAATTCAAGCAAATATGCAAAGTGGTGAAAATAAATTTGGAAAAGAAAATATATTTTTGGGTTGGTTCTTTTACCTTGACTTACCTCTCACAATTTATGATTGAATTGTGAGTGATGCAATGTAGTCGGTCCGTCACATATCATGGTCTTGTTTTCCTTTTGACAATGACCTCTCTCCATCTACATAGAGTTAGTGTGCACACATATATATGTATATTCCTATCTATGTGATGGCAGGGTGATGATTTGATTATGCAAGAATGATTGGGCACCCTAGTCTCGTAATATTATTTTTTTATATATATATATTTTTAATCCTTTTTTTATCATAATAAATTATTTGTGACTTTAGAATAATGAGCATGGCATAGGTGTGAAACAAGGTAGAGAAACCAAAGCAAAAATGAATGAAGCATGTCATGAGATGTTTTGAGTTGTTCACCCCCACACTTGAATTTTGCATGACACAAATTCAAGTTTGTATGGTGACACTCTCGTCGAATGTGCTTCATTGTTGAATGATGTTTGGTTGGTTTTACCTTGTGCTTTCACTCTTCGTTCTTTTTTGTTCTTAAGCTCATATTCAAAGGTCATGTTATTAATGAAATTATTTATGAAAGTAAAAGGATGATTTTTTTAAATATGTTTTTTTAGAGGAAATTATAAAAGATCGGGTTATCTCCCGAAAGAGCTTTGTTTAAAGACAAAAGCTTGTCCTTGGGAAACCTTGAAATTGAAACCAATGTTGGTGATGTGGTTTCTCCTCCAACCTATTTTGTTGATCTATAGAACTCATGCCAAGACACCACAAAATTTGTGATGGATAAAAGTATTTACAACAACCCTTTCAAAAAATTTTATGGATAGGAAGGACATAGGGGTTGTAGATTTTGTAAGTGGTGGCTGAGTTACAGATCGACTTGTGAGATTTTTTTATATATAAGCATCGAATGGATGTGACAATTAATGAATAACTTCCATGCTTGTTAATGACATTTCTCATTTCAGGGGGAGCACCTTTTTTTGTGATAATGTGACTACTCCACAAAACATGGATGTCATTTTTATTGTGGAGTTTGTTTCAAATTCTCCCCTGAGATCCGGAATGGATTTGATGAGACAGTGAGCCTGGGCATAGAGGGTATAGAAATATTTTCTAAATGAATTGATCCACCCTCTATGTGTTGTGTGTGTGTGTGTGTTTTTTATGTCTCATCAAGGAATTCGAGGTATATGATGACGTTGAATTGGGAAGCTCTAAGGATTTCCCAAAATCATCATCAACAAACAAGGCATCCTCAAATTTGAAGGGGCATGCAAAAGGACGGGATTCATCATCCCAAGAAGTGTGATAGCATGTTCCCTTAATAGGAGGGTCCTCAACAACCAAATTATGGGAAGGATCTGAAAGAATTTCAAATTTGGTTGTAGGTGCCTCCTCTCATTGTTCGGGGCTTGACTCTATTGTTTCTACGGGAAACTCGTCATGGATATTGGTGTGAGGGGTGTTTTCAAGGATTTTCTCTAAAATGGTTTTCCCCTCACTACAAAGTTATGCACGAACGAGCCTCCCAAAGATTGATCAATTTGGAGAGCAGCTTCTTTGCTAAGACCAAAATAGAAGTGATTAACTAGGATGTGGTCAGGCAAAGAATTTGGGCTTGTATGTATAGGATTTGTGAACCTAGCCCAGGCTGCTCATAGAGTCTCCTTCTATATTTTTTAAGAATTTATGATTTTTTTTTTGAATGGTTGCTCCCGAACCATGGCTATAAAAGCAGGGCGAAGCTCATAGCCATTTATAAGTATATGATGTGAATTGCGGTGGAGGCTCCAACAAATCACCCTTTGGAGCCGAAGATTTAAAAATTGGAGTGGAATTCATGTGGTAGGGATGGTTGTGGTGGTGAGGTGAATGTGGTGATGGAAAAAAAAATAAAAAGGATACACGGCACGACTTGGTTCGATCCTAGAACAACTACCGGTTCCCAAAGAACGGCGCCGAAAAGCTTGTTGGTATTTTTTAACGCACACGGATAAATCCATAAGCGCACGGAAAGTACCGTTGTAGCTTTCACCCCTGAGTATTCAGTGGTATCGATTTCCACGGGGAACGAGAAGTGAACTAGAAGGGATCAAGTACGTCCAAGAAATGAGATAGATGAATATTTTTGTAGGTAGAGAGGGGTTCTCTAAGGTTTTCTCAAGATTACTAAGTACCAAAGTTCAGGCTACAAAACATTACTTACTTCGAGCAAATTTGTTCCTTTCCGATTCTCAAAAAGACTGGAAACGGTAATCGGGAGAAGGCAGCCAAAAGCTCTACGAAAAACACCAATACGCACGTGGTGGACTACAAAGGCCTGGTCGGAGCTCACCCCCTGGGGCTACCACAACTATTCCGTAGCATTGGGCGCAATCTCAGGTAAACTCTAGCCCAGACACCATGTCTACGCTAGCGGGTACGAAACTAGTTTCACGTAAAACTAGAGCCTTCGGTCGAACGGAGATCCAGTAAGTAAAATAAAGTAAGCACTGAATTTAGTAAAATAATAATCAAGAAATTACCATAAGATAACCTGGATATTACTCACAAAAAGTCGGCTCCGTAGAGGTACAAGATTGAGAAGGATCCGACAAACCCGGCTCCTCCTCTTCATTCTTCCCTCTCCTCTCTTTCTCTTTTCTAATCTATACAACTAGGTGAAGAACACCTAGAGGGACACCACTACATGGTGGAGGATGTGGAAATTGAAGCACAAGTGTGTAGTGTGTTGTGTAGTGTGCCCCTCAATTTATAGTAGAGGGAGGAGGAGAATGGAGGGCTCTCCTCATTCTAGGGAAGTTTCGGGGAATTTGGCGGGAGTTCTTGGCGCCAACCCGAAAAGCACCGCCTGCAACCGCCTTCCCTCCTTCGGACGCGGGTCAAGGCAAAAGCGCGGCGGGATCGGTGTCTGTCCCGCGGCGGCCGCCGCACTTGCGGCATTCGGCGTGAGATTGGCCCGCCTCGCGCCGTGCCTTTGTAGGTGGGCTTGTGGCCCATTGTAGGTCGCGTCCTTGGGGGTGCTTTGGCTTGGTTTGCATCGGATTTGGCCTGGTGGTGCTCCCCTTGTCCAAAACGCAGTTCTGATGTGCGCTTTCCAGCTTTATTTGGCGTACTTTTACCTGTTTCCACGTTTATACCTACAAAACATATTTTCTTCAAATACAAGTGGAACTAGATTAATAGCAAAAGGTTTGTGTGGCAAAAGTACGTTATTTGTCATGTTATATATGCATATTGACGGTCATAAAACATGCAATAAAAGAGTGTCATTATGCATATTGTGCACGCCAACCTAGCTACAGCTGAAGTGGCACTCTTTTCCTTGTGCACGCCAAAAATTTTCAGTAAATTTGCGCGCCGACGCCGAGCATTCGCAAAACGCAAAATCCCTCATCCGCCTCCTCACCAGGCCATTCTAGGGTATACAGCCCCTAGCCGCCCCGCCGTTGACAACCACCACCGCCGCAACAACCTACCGCCCTCGCCATTCTAGGTTTTCAAGCCGACGACGCATCCGCTGTAGCGACCACCGTCCAACCCACCTCGATCCATCTCCGGCCTTCGGTCCGCCAGTGAATTGCTCTGCCGCTACGACGAGGCCGCCCCCCTCACCGTCTCCAACTCGGGCCCACCGGGGCACGGCGCACCATCTCTGTAGGGGAGACCGCAGGTCCGCCAACCCACCCACGACGGCTTCATCCTCCACCCGAAGGCCTTGCGAAGCGCCGTCATCTCAAGCAGTGGCCCTCCTCCTCGATCTCCTAGCCTACATTTTGTTGGATACTCAATTATACTTTGTTTATTCCTCTTTTTCTGAACTACATTTTTTGTTCTTTACCTCGGTGGTTTGTGTAGTGCTCATAAACTACCTATTATAGAATTGAATCAGTATAGTATTAGGCCCTGCTAATTTTCGTGTTCGAAATTTTGAAATCTGCTCAGCGGCGAAGGTGGTAGTGCTCTACCGCTCAGAAACGGAAGGTCCCGGGTTCAAGCCCTAGCCTCCACATATTGCACATGGTGCGGGTAAGGCTTAGTGCTAAAATACCCTACCCCTGCACCCCACGCGGTCGCGGGAGCCTCTGGCAGACGGGTACGCCCTTTTCAAGCGAAGGTGCTTCAATGATTTCCATCCAACGGCGGCCATCAATGCATCATCGGGCGGAAAGAGATAGCGAGCACCGCGTGTCGCCTGAATTTTTCGTCGCCTCGAGGAAAGGTGATAATTTTGTGCTCAGTTGATATATAGACACTACGTAGTTTTCGGTCAATAGCAACACACAAATTGTGTTGTAATATGCCCTTTTTGGGTGCAATAGCTGAAATTGCAACCAAAAGTTTTGGTAAACTTGAGTTGCGCAAAAGTTTGTGGTATTAACCTTCAACCACCATTGCCATTTGGGTGTTGCAATTTTTTTTGTATTGCAACACAATGAGGTGTTGAAACAAGACTAGATTGACACGCTCTAGTTGTTGCTATTGTATCCTATTGCAACATTTCAGGTGATGCTAGAGGTCTCAATGGCATCTAACACCGAGCGTTG
This sequence comes from Hyparrhenia diplandra, assembly GCA_015847255.1. NCBI lineage: Eukaryota > Viridiplantae > Streptophyta > Magnoliopsida > Poales > Poaceae > Hyparrhenia > Hyparrhenia diplandra. The sequence goes on along the minus strand of JADLZK010011262.1, from coordinate 155,147 downwards.
CAAATCTAATAAGAGGCGTTGCAAAGAATTGTATTGCTACGCTCTAGTTGTGGTTGCTACACTCTATTGCCACAATTTGCTTCTGGGTGCTATAAGAGGTGTCCTCTATTGCCACAAAAGTTATTTGGGTGTTATATGTGATCACATCTATTACTACGAAGTGGGTTTGGATGCTATACTTGACGACCAATATTGCCACCAAAATTCTTTGGGTGTTATATGTGATCTCATCTATTACTACGAAGTGGGTTTGGATGCGATACATGACGTCCAATATTGCCACTAAAATTCCGTGGGTGCTATATATGGTTACATCTATCACCACGAAGTGGGTTTCGATGCTATAGGTGGTGCCCTCTATTGCCACCAAGTTTGTTTGGGTGTTAGAGGCGGATAGCTTATTGCCACCCAATAGGGTTGGTTGTTATAGGTGGGACATTCTATTACCACCAAAAACGTTTTGGAGGCTAGAAGTAGAGCACTCTATTGCCACACAATTTGGTTGTGGAGGCTAGAAGTAGAGCACTCTATTGCCACACAATTTGGTTGGTCGTTAGATGTGATCACCTCTATTGCTTCAAAACGTTTCACGTCTCTCTTACCACCTGAATATTCGGTTGCAACATATGGAGGAATATCAATCATTATTTTATTCAAAACAATACATATTATACAAACTAATCCAATGATATGTGACACTAGGAATACAACATATGACAACTCATACTGTGAGCCCCTAAATTACACTACCATATTGGGTTTATAGGAGCTAATAACACCTAACTACACATCCTAACTACACACTATATGTCAACTATAGCTTTCTCCCATTTCATTCCAGCTCAGTGGTGACAGCAGAACCTACAAATGAAATAAGAAAATAGATTGTTAGAGAATAATAGACAATCAAACTAGAAAAAGAATCAAAGAAAATTGGCACACATATAGCAATGAGTTTTAGTTTACTTAGTAATAACAAAGGAACCAGTTTTAAGGATCACAGAATATATCGGTCATTCATGTGCGTACATATAAGCTGTAAATATGCATCATGAATAATGAATGAAATAAAAAAATACGTACATATTGGCTCAAACATGGATAGTCACATTACTCACTATTCGATTTCCTACAACAGTATAGAATACGCATAGTCTAGAGAAACCTAGAAAGGTATGCTATTTTTCCACTAACTTGCAAGTATATAGTGGTAAATCTCTATAGAATCCTGAACATGTGCATACTTGTCAAGAAACATTCAAGCACTGAAGGGCACTGAACAGTCAACATTCAGTGCTCCATATGGTTATAGTGATCAAAACAGTCAACCCTCTTTTCAAAAAACTGCAGTCTCATGTACAAGCATCAGTCCATGTAATTCAATGAAAATTGTCCATGATACTGTTATATTTCTACTTTCATTCCTAGGCACATTATATCATCTCTACTTCTCTAGCTATAGTTTCTGCACTCTCAGAATCATATCTCCATGCGTGAACCATGAGAATTCATTGAAATTGGTGTCAAATGCACCTAGTCACTATATTTTCTAATGTATACATGTGAATCAGTATTAGTCGATCTGCTGTAACTGAAAAAAGAAGATACAGGCTAGCTGTTCACCTGATGGCTGATGCAATGTTGGTGCTGACGTGCTTGCCTAAACTGAGGTCCTAAACTCAGCTTTCTCAGTTGTTGTGATGTTCGCCTCAAAAAAAAAAAAAAAAATTGGTACCTACAACTGAAAACATAAAAGTCTGCCTATGATAGACTTTTTTTTTAAAAAGAAATATCTAACCTAAAACTTTTATTCAGATTACAGATGTGTTATGTGTTATAGTTATACAGATCTGTTAGGCTCCAAAGGAATGCATCAAGCATCCAAATAGAGATGGCCAAATCAACCTCAAGACAAGTACTACATGAGAAGAATAAAGTCATTGCATATAACCTTTGCATCTATACTGAATGTTGATGTCGACCTCCTTGCTTTCCTACCAGGTATTGGTGATGGAGGCGTGTAGCCACAAGTTCCACAGAATATACCTGTCACCCTCAAAGCAAATGACCTTTCAATATGAACTCCAGCCAGCAAAGTAATAGATGCGCTGCAGTTTAAGTTTAGAAAATTTCTTGCAGCTTACAACAAAGAAATACTTGTCCTTTCTTCTAAAAATCAGACAATAATCAATTAAGTAAATCAATGATATCTATGCTGAAATTGAATAGATCAAATATGCAAATGCAGACCTTGATGCAATAAAAACACAGCAAAGCTAGAATGATTTTTGTTCTTTCTAGCAGCAGTAACCTCCTCTGATTCAGACAATCAGTTAACTGGACACTTAGCCATATTGATTAGGAAATATATAAAGTCAAACATATGGCATGCAGACATGAAGAAAAGAGTTGTTTTCACAGATAAATTTACTTGCTGCCTTAACATAGACAACAATAGAACGCATAATAAAATGAGCCGTGCTGTTGCTTCACATCTAATAAAAAATGATTCAGCAGAGGATCATTTTAGTGACCGACATATTCATCGTCTCCCATGAATGATGCATCTTCACATCTATCATATAATAAGCTAGATAGAAATACAAGTGGTAACTGAAACTACATCCAAACTGATTCATACAAAGAATATAAAACTGAAAACTAAGTTAGGTATGGAAAATAAGCAGCAGAGACCTCTCTTAATGATATGAAATTTCCATCCAAAAATCATAAAACAATACACAGGAATGTATTGAAGCTAATTTATATTTAGTTGGGCCAACTAAATTAATTGTACCTACTTCCATAACAGATTTGTGAAAATGATAAAAAGAAGAGCAAGCAGAGGTGAAGAGAACTTCAATCGTCGCTTCAGTGCTCACCCCAGTGGTCTACACAGATATGATTAAAGTTAGTCCAATATGGAAAATAAACCTGGTCGAACATGTGCCTATTTGTGTTCAGTACATATAGCAAAAGTTTAGTGCAGCTGTGGCTCATATTTTGGTGGTTGCAGATTAGGCACACACACATGTTATACATCCTTTTAGTGACTTACTAAAAAAAAACTATGGTCAATCCAAAGAAATAGAGGTGTGCCAAATACACAGCATAATGCGTCCACTTGGACACAAGGTCCTGGCGTACCACTAAAATCTCAACAAGCTTACCTCGTCATCTGAACCTATCTCCCATCTCAGTCGGTCGGCCAGACCACCCAAGTTCAGGTCTTGTCAAGGCAAATTGAGGTGCCTATTTCTTCTTAACTCTAGCCTCAACAAGAAATTATCTGTTATGTTTGTAGGAAGAATCAGTAGAATATCTACAAACCGAAAAGAAAGGTACTACATCTCCATTCAGATCAAGTAATGCCTTGGCCCTCCTCCCGATCTGACCTCATATTTGTAACCAAGCGAGCCATGATTCTTGGATCCAGAAAGAAGGGCAAGATAGTTCTTCTGCAGAAGATAAGCTACTATACAGGAACAAGACTGGATAGTAGTACATACTGTGTACAAGCTATGGACTATCCAGCAAGCACACTGTGTACATACTGATAGAAGTACTCTAATATACAATTTCAATAGCATCTGTTTTTGTAAACTTGCTACGATTCATGTTATGTATATGTCGCTCACCGCCTAATATATTCTCTTGAGGATTCTATGTCCTGAGCACAATTACATTTATAATTACAGGATACTGGAACGAATTTCACCCAAAACCAACTCCATGAGCTGCGCACACATCAGAAATATGCAAATTGTTGTTTAAATTGAAAAGTTAACAGCATCATAGGATATGACATTTTGGCTCGGTTGATCTCGAGACAAACAGAATGTGGGCTAATCAAGTCAATTCCAGAAAGAGATTAATTAGGGTTATTGCATACCACAGTTCATCACATTCATTCAAAGACTTCGCAACAGATCCCCAACTATACTATCAGACCGAGAAGCAGGGAGCTGGATCTGAGAGACAAGGAAGAGGGACGGAGTAGGGATCAGACACAAGCACAAACCAGAACATTCATGTAGATGTCGGGATCGAAGGAGGTGGAGTTGATGGAGTCGAGGGGCGATGCGGGCGCGGCGGTAGGGTACGGCCGCGCAAGGGGACGCGGGGGCCGCGGCGGCAGCGGATGGGTCGGTGTTGTAGAAGCTAGCAAGGAGGTCGCGCGTGCGCCGCGCCTTCTCGTCCATTGCCGGCGGTGCTGCGTGGAGGAGGTTCCGTCGGAGGGCGGCCACAAGCGGAGCACCAGCAGGGTGTGGCGCTCCACCTCCGGCAGCAGCACGGCGCGGAGGCGGACGGAGCTGAGGAAGTTGAGCGAGATGGCGCGCATCTCCCGGTGCGCGTCCCCCACCAGCACCAGCATCGACCACTTGCCCAGGATGCCGTCTTACGCGGATCTAAGCGCGCGGAAGCGGCGATTGCGGGTGGCAGAGGCGACGACTGCGGCGGCGCGCTCTAGGAGTCGGACACCGCGGATCCGGCTGCGCCTGCACCTAAGATTCCGCACGAGACGGCGAACGATGACATGGCGACGGAGACGAGGAGATCGTGGACTGGGAGGGGAGGGAAGAGTGCTGGACGGGTGGAGGTGGCGTTTGGGTCTGGGCGTGGACGGGGACGGGAGGAAGGAGAGGTCCCCGGCGGCGACTGCAGTGTAGGAGGTGGCGGCCGTTGGACGGGGACGGTGGAAAATGGATAGGTTTGGACTAGGGTTCGGTGTCAAATTATCATACTACCCTTATCTAAGTGAAAAGATTCCAGAATATGTATGGATAAAATTGTAATTTCGCATTCAAATTTTGGTTTTGGGTGTGGCGGGAGATGCACGCGCTCACCCTCAAAGCGAATTTGGGAAAATTATATATAAGACCTTACATATTTAGTAATTTTTTTAAAAAAAATGTCTCTAGGAAAACTACACTTGACCCCCAGTATACATGTTTTTATATTTATATGTACCCTTATAGTCTAATTTAGATCATTTAAAAGTACTTTTCGAGACCCTAGTCGATTTTAAATTGAAAAGTCATGAATACGAGTTTTGTAGAACTCTTCATGATCTACATTTGGTATTAGAGTCAACTTTTCATTTTTTGAACTTTTGACGCCTTGAAATTTGAATTTGAATTTTTTACGGCTCGAACGGGTTTTGAAGCCCTAGACGGTTTCGACTTCGAAAAGTCATGAATACGAGTTTTGTAGAACTCTTCAAGATCTACATTTGGTATTAGAGTCAACTTTTCATTTTTCGAAATTTTGACGCCTCAATTTTGAATTTTGAATTTTTTACGGCTTGGAATCGGGTTTTGAAGCCCTAGACGGTCTCTCCTTGAAAAGTCACGAATACCAAAAGTTCATAACTAATCGGGATCTACATTTGTTATTCAGGTCATTTTTGCGTTTGAGAAAGCGTTCGAAAAGTGTAGTTCAAAATGGGCAACTCACCCACGAGTTTCATAAACTCTTTGTGAGAACATTGGTTTTGTGAGTAGTGTTTACTAACACTTTCTCAAAATAAAAAATGACCCATATAAAAATTATAGATCTTGATGAGTTATGAATCTTTGGTATTCATGACTTTTTCCACCGAAATCATTTTAGGTTTCAAAATCTGGTTTGAATTTGTCAATGTTTTGAAACTCATAGTTTGAAATGTTCGGACTTTGTCACAAGATCGATGACCAAAACTAACAAGTTAACTTGATAGGTATCGATTTTAGAAAATTTTAGAAAAAAGAATCATTCGATTTGGAGCTATAACGTGGAAGAAAAACGATTACAAGATTTATTTCGAGATTAAAAACAAAATCACACCTGCTTCATCACGACTTTGTCACAAACTCATCACATTTTGAAGGATTTATTACGTTTAATTTAATATATAAAAAAACTGAACACTCCATTATAATACAAATAGATGTTTGTCCCGTGGTTAAGACGCCATATTTTGTTCCACAAGGCTTAGGTTCAAACCCCCCGTGCCACACTTTTTTCTTTAGTGTTTGTTTTGCACGATTTATTACTTTAAAATTAATATATAAAAAAGATAGTGCACCCCATTAGAACACAAACAAGTGCTTGTCTTAGTGGTTAAGGCACTAGCACTCTATGTTAGAGGTCTTGTGTTCAAAAGCACTCATGTGCTTGTTTTTGCTATATATTTTGCCATTTAATTTTTAATTTTGAATTTTTAAGAAAGGACACGCTAGTTTTGGAACTCGGATGGTTTCAAATTGAAAAATCATGAATACGAGTTTTGTAGAACTCTTCAAGATCTGCATTTGGTATTAGAGTTAATTTTTCATTTTCGAACTTTTGGGGCCTCGAAATTTGAAATTTAAATTTTTTACTGACTTGAATCGGGATTTGAAGCCCTAGACGCCTCGACTTCGAAAAGTCATGAATACGAGTTTTGTAGAACTCTTTAAGATCTACATTTGGTATTAGAGTCAACTTTTCATTTTTCGAACTTTTGACGCCTCGAAATTTAAAGTTTGTATTTTTTATGGCTCAGAACGAGTTTTCGAAGCCCTAGACGGTCTCGACTTGAATAGTCATGAATACGAGTTTTGTAGAGCTCTTCGAGATCTACATTTGGTATTAGAGTCAAATTTTAATTTTTTGAACTTTTGACACCTCAAAATTTGAATTTTGAATTTTTACTGCCTGAACGGGTTTTGAAGCCCTAGACGGTCTACGCTGAAAAGTCACGAATATCAAAAGTTTATAACTAATCAAGATCTACATTTGTTATTCAGGTAATTTTTGCGTTTGAGAAAGCGTTCGAAAAGTGTTGTTCAAAATGGACAACTCACTCACAGAGTTTCATAAACTCTTTGTGAGAACCTTGGTTTTGTAAGTAGTGTTTACAAACACTTTCTCAAAACGAAAAATGACCTATATATAAAAATTGTAGATCCGGATGAGTTATGAATCTTTTTGGTATTCATGATTTTTTTAGTTAGAATAATGTATTATTATATGTATTTTTACTAAATTAAATTAAATTAACAAATAATTACTTTGTAATAGGTAAACAAATAATCAACAAATAAATTTTTTGAGCATGTTATAAGATGTATTTTGATCCCAACAAAAATTATATTTTCTAGAATTTAAGTATTATTATATTTAATATAAAATTATTAAATATAATTCTTTTAGTCGACCAAGTGTCTCTAATTTTTAATTTTTAAAAAGAAGCCAAATTAGGCGCCAATTGCTCCCGTTTGCTCACCCATTCCTTTTCGTATCCGAATACTCAAACGCCCGAAATTTTAGAATTGCGTGCTCCAATCCAAAGTACGTGGCTCGAAAAGAAGACTCCCCGCCAACGCGTTCTTGCCAGATGGTGCGCTCTCTCGTCGTGGAGGCCACCGCCCGCGTTCGATTCCCCAATGGCCCGAGTCCGCACCGGGGGGTTTTCCCCAAATATGAGCGGTCTCCGCTGACGGTGCCAAGCGCGTTTGCCTCACGCGTGAAGCCACAATGGGATTGTGGCGTGCGTCACCACCTAATCGAGGAGGATTTCGGTGATCTCAAGATGGACGCGGTCTTGAATCGGAGTGTAGTTGTAGGTTTGTTTGTACATGGGGTGGTGTGAGTAGTGTGCGTGTGTTGTGTGGGTGTGCGTATGTATGAACAGATGCTACAGCTGTACCCAGATGAGAGGCGTCAAAAAAAAAAAAAAGAAGACTCCCGCGCTCAAGGCCTGTTTGATGGCCCACTCGTAAGAGAGAGGTAGCCAAAAGGAGACTACAATCGCACGCGGGTGGGAGGCGCCGCAGCAAAAAATCTCCTCCCTTAGACCATCTGCACCGGTGAACTGTAAGAGATACTGGAGGAGACAGGTAACGTAAAAAGAGCTGCAGCGGGCTACTGTAAGCACACGCTACACTCCAGGAATGGCCTGTCAGACGGTACAGATAGCGAGATATAGCGCGTCTTCGGTACACCCAAGTGGGGTCCGCCGATGGCAAAGAAGCGCGCAACAGAGAGAGCCGCGGGAGAGAGAGGGAGGAGAGAGGTGATACCATGCATTGCGGGTCCCACTGTTTCAAATACCAAAAAAATGTTATATCTTGTAAACCAAAAAACCAAATTAAATTCCGATTGCACCATTAAATTCGTTTCGATAAATCCTTCAAAACAAGATCACACATGAATATACTTAGATAAAATTATAAATGGGCCTCACTGTTGGTGGTTGGTATATTATAGAGTAGAGATATAAAAGAAAGATGAGTCGCGCGGAAGATAAGATCTTTGTAAAGAAAAATCTTGATGACTATGATGTATATAAAAAGATAAATAGAGAACATGAGTTTCCTTTCCGCCTCCCGCACTCATGTCATCTCACCGTTCCCCTTCCCTTTCTCTCTCTCCTCTTCGATGCTGGCGGCAGAGCACGAGCGCAGGCAAGGTTCCCGTAGTCCATGGATATGGTGAGTCGAGGTCCCCCTCTCTTCTCATGGCTTCTCCCTCTCGTTCCTCCTTAGGACCATGGGTCACCCCGCCCGGCACCGGTGCTGCTGCGGAGATAGGCGGCGCTTCCGTGGCGATTTGGCGGCGCAACCGTGGGTGAGAGCGCATGGCGTGCAGTGGAAGGAAGACAGGGAGCGCGCTCCCCACCGGTCCCCGGTCTCCCTCCTCGTCGTCGGTTGCCGGCCTTCCTCGACGGGCAGCTACTCGTCTGCTCACCTCGGCTGCTCCCCCCCGCGTGAGCGTCTTGCCGCCTGACGCCTGCTCCTCTCTGGCCCATCAGCTGCTCATGAGGGTATCACTATTTTCTGATCTGGTTCTTCAGTAATAGGCAGAATTCAGATGCCATAATTTACTATAAAAAATTATCAATCATCTAACATTTTTTCCAGTCAGTTGTCATGAAAAAAGTTTCGTCCATAGCAAAGTTTGGGTTTGCAAGAAAAACATATTGTTTTCACTGCTTTAGGTTTTACTACTTGATGGAGTTTGTGGTAACTTCGAAACCTTTGGCATGTGACAAGCCTATCTTCAGCTTTAGCGGCCCATGGTGTCCAAAATCAAAAATTGAGAACAACTATACCATATCAGATATCTGCAGCAGTAGAAAAGATGGTGCTTGATGTTTGAAGGTAGAGAGGATCTCACTAACTGGTGTATCTTGGGTCCACAGGACATCCAGATAAAGCACTAGCTAATTGGAAGCTCTATGGGCACATTTTGAAGATATGTTCGACTAATCGCCCATGGGGACAAAGACAACAGCTCTTCTGCTTCCTCTTTGCCCCACTGGAAGGTGAGGCATGTGTGGTTGTCTTTTCAATTTGTGCTCAGTTTATGATATTCCATTCACTCTGTGTGGAGTACACACATCGATCTAATATTCTTCAGACCTCGATGTGAATCTCTCAGTATATGATTGTCGGATTGCATTGGTCAAATGGTTGGTCAGGGGCCATCAGCTAACACTCACATTCAGCAAATTGACATCGCTAGTTTTTTATTTTTAAATGTGCATGTTTGGTAGGAGTTTGCTATTAGTTTCTGTAATTAAGAACCAAATAATCTGGAAATGCTGCTAAACAAGACATCCTTACTGGCTTTTCCTTGTGTTGTGCATGTCTATTCATTACCCTGGTTATTGGTTTTTCGTTAGTAAAGAATAAAAAAACTTCTGATATGGAACTCAAATCAGTGAATGGGCTGCTCATGAAGGGTGATGATGTCCTACCATTTCTGAATTGCACGCCATTGACTAGTCCACGCAGCTGCAAGTTTCTAATTAGAGACAATGCTCCTCCTGTAGCCTATTAATCCTGTCTATTTTAGCTTTTCAGCCTTCGGCCCATCAGCAAACAGGCTAAAATATGGTTACTCAGAATTCTGTGTGGTTGACATGCTATACTCCATACTTTATGCAACAAATTTGAGTTTATTTACAGATATATGGCTATTTAGTTTGATCAGATTAACCCACTTTTGGTGCAAATGTTGTTATCTTTGTTATTCAAGATTCAGAAGTGCAAACTCCTTATTTTTGCATAGTAACAGAGTTTGCTCAAAAAAGGTTGCTCCTATTTCATTTGTTGGTCAAGGCTTTCTGAGAGTCTTAGCCACCTCGGAATACAACCACCTGAACTATATCTTGACACTAGCACGGTCCCAATAACTTCTCAATTCAGTCGACCTTCTATGGATTTTTTCTCTAACCCCCAAATGCGAATGTGATGCCCTGAATGTTTTCTCAGACTTGACTTGCCATTTACTAAATTATTTATGTGATGCTATGCTATTAAAGAATCAGATTAACTATTCATGATTATTGATTGAGAGGGGCAGGATGCCATCGGTTCAAAAAATTGCCAGTGCAATAATGTCAAAAATTAGTAGTGGTGGATGGATGTTACCTCATTCTCCCTCTCTTGTGTAGGCGTTGGATCTCCAGGACAAGGTCAAGGTACGAGGATGTGGGGACACCTGGGGCTCATGGGTGCTCAAGGGCTGGCCGTCCTCCTCAGTAGCTCATGCGGGCTGTAGCATATACGGCGCACAGGGGAGGTGTAGGCGGTAGGCCTGGCTTGAGCAGCAGAGCCCCACAGCCAACACCGCTCTGAGGTATAGCAGCTTCTTACTTCCCCTTCTGGTTTTTCCAAAGCTCAATCAGTACTTCAACGAGAGCTGTGTGTTTCTCGAGTACTGGTCTTAGCAATTTTTCACACGCAAGATGCTAGATTGGTTGGCTTAGTAAATCTATTAAAGCAAAGTAGATTGGTTGGCTTAGTACTTGTGAATGTTTGCTCGTTAGCTGATATAAGGAATTCCAGATTACTTGATTATTACTAGAACACCAGCCAGTTATAGGTTTCTAATAATTTAATCTTCCAACCACAGAACTAGTTGATGTGTCCCACGATACATGAAAGTTATCTGTCAACTAGTTAATTTAGGTAAAATCACAGAACCAAAGATTCATTATAGTTGAGAAAGATAGCATATTAATCTGCTTGTTGTTTAGTATTATCTAGATGACCATTTTTCTTAATTCTTATCGGCATCCACATAGGCTGTGTAGTTCATTTGTAATCATTGTGCTAAGTCAATATCACAAACCTATGTTCCTGTTAAATATTCAGTTTTATTCAGGTCAAATATTCAGTTTTATCCAAGTCAAATATTTAGTAGCTGACAATGCCTAGAAATTGCCTACCCCAATTTGCTTGGGACAAATGGCTATGTTGCTGTTGCCACCCAGAAACTGTATTTAGTGTCTATAATTGACTATGTTTTTGTTGTGTGTATTTCTACATGCTTAAAGTGATGAGAAGTGAAAAGATTATCTTGCTATTGATGGATAAATCAGTTCTTGACCATCTCCGTATACATGTTTGCACAGCCTATGAAGACCTTACAATATTATCTGCCTATTCTGCTCTTTCATCACATATTGGACCTGCCTTCTCCAGGATGGACTGAAGGAACATGTGACCAAGGGCGCTGAGGTGATCAAGACAACGGCGCTAGGCTTCCACAAGCATCAGCAGCAGTCAGATGAGCAAGAGAAGCAACTGACTCCCTACGCAGGATGAAGGTCTCCATGCAGAAATGGTGTTTCCTGGGTAAGCAGAAGTGTGTGGGAGCTGCTACAGTCATGATCAAAGTCCTAGTGGGGTGCGTTTAGTAGTACTAAAAACTGTTGCAATTGTAATGAAATTTGGTTCTACCATTGTGGAAAAAAAATGAAGACCTTACAATCTTCGCCATACTGTCTAGTTGGATGTAGTCTCCCTGCAAATATTTGTATGGTGCATTAGTTTTTCACAAAACAATCTAGCTAGGATTTGCTGATGAATGACTTGTGAAACTTCCTGTAATGATCAGTTTAGATGTCTAATTACTATTGTTATCAAGATATACGTGGTTTATTATTTATTGTGATTGTTTATATGGGCTTGGACTGAAATATCAGGTGTAAATGAGTTGAAATATCATAGGGCCAATATATATATAAAATAAACAGCCTGTTTGTGATTGGGCCAAATGGGCTGAAATATTAGCCTATACGAAAAATATAAACATGTTGGTAGTTGGTCTAAAATGGGCGGTCACCATGTAGCTGCATTCAGGCGTTAGATGGGATGAAATTGTGTTGTAAAAACCGAAAATAACATATTTAGACATTAAAGAACAATCCAAAGCAAAAACACATAAGTGGTGTAGTGGTATGGCTTGAGCATCTCATTGGAGAGGTAGTAGGTTCGACAACTTATGCCAAGTATTTTTTTTTTTTTTTTTTTTTTTTTTCTCTCTTTTTTGGTAAAAACTGTATAACATATTTAAACGTTAAACAAGCTACGATAGAAACACCTAAGTGTTGTAGTGGTATGACTTCAACAACTCATTAGAGAGGTTGTTGTTTCAACCCCAACTAGCTCCAAGGTATTTTGCTATTTTCTATTTTTTTTTTTTTGGTAAAACCAAAAATAACATTAAATGCCAAAGAACAAGTCACCATAGCACAAAACACTGAATTGGTGTAGTCGTATGACATGGACATCTCTTTGGAGAACTAGGTGTGGTCTGCCCTACTCTCCTTTAATGGGCTATTCGTTAATTAAGCCAAAGGTGGCCTGCTCCTAAACAGCGTGACGATAGACAAACATAAGTGCAACCAAGTAAAAGTTCATTGCAATAGGTGTGTTACGGTTGCAACGTCATATGGATAGTATTACAACCATACAAAATGGTGGCAATACATACATGTTATTGCATCTTATGGCAACAAAGGATGCAATAGCCACCTATCTATTGCCACAAGGTACAAAAAAATATTGCAACCCAAATAAGTGGTTGTGATATTTGCTTGCCGTTCATAAGCAACCAACACTAATATGGATGCCATAGTTCATTTTATTGCAACACACGACATGCTAATGCAACATCAAATGGTTGTTGCAATACTTTCCACCAATTGCCACGAAATCCTTAAAATGGGTGCAACAAATGCGTCATCATTTTGCAACCAAAAAAAAAATATCACAACACAATTTTTGTGTGGCAATATGGACACATATTACTACCATTTCACTTGGTTGGGTGCCATAGTACCCCTATTGCACCCAAATGAGTGGTGTTGCCTAAGTGTCTGGTTGTTATTGATCGGAAACTACGTAGTGAGAGCTGTAGATACTGAACTTGACGTTTGACTGCTACTATAATGTTGTTATATGTGTGTTTTTGTCATAGGAAGCTGCAACTACTGCTGCTTATTTTCTTCATGGACCATCAGGCGGGAAGAGATAGAGAGCACGTAGTGTCGCTTGATTTTTTCAATCCACCATGGCGAGTGAAGGTGCTAACTTTATCCTAAGATGGATATATCGAGTTGTTAGATCTTGAACCCGACACTCGATTTGCTACAATGTTGGTCTAAGGGCCTGTTGGTTGGTATCCAAAATTTGCCCAACCAAAGATTTGGCTAGCCATGGTTTTGGATATCATTTGGTAGGCTACCAAAACTTATCAACCTCTCACATTTAGCTTGCCAAATATATGGAAAAACATTTCACGTAGCTTTGGCTTGCTGAACTTGACACCAGAGTGTTACTATAATGTTGCTATCAGGCGGGAAGAGAGAGAGAGAGCGCGGTTTAGTCTCGATTTTTTTTCACCACACTGTAAGTGAGGAAAGGTGGTACCTTTATCCTAGATGGATATCTAGAGTCGTGAATCTTGAACAATACACCCGACCGCTACTATAACTATAATGTTGTTATCTCACGTGTGTTTTTGTCATAGGAAACCGCAACTACTTTACCGCTTATTTTCTTTATAAAAAAGTTCCTATTAAATGAACTGTTGCTAAACTACGCTTTATATTCCTCTCTATTCCTCAACTACATATTTTTTTGCGATGCATTGCCTCTTTGGTTTGTTTAGTCCTCATAGGCGCCTATTACGAAATTGAACTGTATAATTTTATCCTTGGATAGAAATATCGAGTTGTAGGTACTTGAACTTGACACCCGATCAAGCTCTTGTAATGTTGTTACCTGTGTGTTTTAGTCATAGGAAATCAAGCAGCTACCTTCTTGCATATTTTCTTTATAGATGAATATATACATGCTCAAGAACAATGACTCTGCATGCTTTGTAGAGTACTACTACTATCTTGGCTTACAAAAATGTGCCTATTAAATGGACATTTATTCTTGAACTACGGTTTGTTTATATTCATCTATTCCTCAACTACATTTTTTTTTCTCTGCCTCGGGTTTGTATAGTCCTCATAAACTGCCTATTATAGAATTGAATCTGTATAATTTTATCCTCACATGGATATTTTTAGTTGTGGATCTTTTGCTGAACTTGAACCTAGCTGCTACTATAATGTTGTTACCGCATTGCAGTGTGTTTTTGTCATAGGAAACCGCAACTATTGTTTCATATTTTCTTTACTGAGATGAATTACATGCCGATGAAGATGAATGACACTCAGAGTAAATCTTTGCAACTATCTTGTCTTAAAAAATGTGCATATTAAATGAATTGTTGCTAAACAACGGTTTGTTTATGTTCCTTCGTTCTGAACTACATTTTTTTGTGATATCTGTTGCCTCGAGATATATGAACCCTACTTATTGTTAGCTTTTTGAGTGCTAGTTGTTGACTTCTCTCTGTAACTTATTTTTTTTTGATATAGGTGTCGACGATTGGGCAGCTTTTGTTGCATAGAAGGGAAGGGAAAGGTATGAGCTCACGAGGCCCCAGGCACCATAGAATAGACAGGGGCTCGGTCTTCAGCAGAGAAGGTTTTAGAGAAGGCAGCCCGTCCTTCTGAGGGCACTGGTGTAAGGGAAAGAGATATGCTCACGCACGCGTCTCGGCATCTCGGAAACGTGCGGGGCATGTGCGTGGGGTGTCTAGTTCATCTCGTTGGAAGGCTTGGGTTGGAGTGCGCCGACATGTACGAAAGAGGAAGCTCGGGGAGGCGATCGAAGGTCGAAGCACTTTAAGCGAGCTTGCAGTTTGCAATAGATGAGCTCGGGGCTGAGTTGGAGGCGATAAAATCGCAAGGACATTGTTCAATGCCCGCCAACACCGTAGCCTTGTAGGTGGTCCGGATAGCGGTCACGCCTTAGCCACGGATGCGAGACGGACGGGATCTTTGCGGTTGAGATGGAATCGACGCGGCCGGACCGGATCTTTGCGGTTGAGATGGAATCACGAGGACATCGTTCACCGCCCGCCAACACCCCTAGCCCCGTTGGTGGTGAGAATGCGAGAGTGGCTCGCCCCATTTCACCGAGTGGCTTCGAATGCCCTTCGCCGCGCATAGGCCAACCCTAAGTACCGGCATGGATCTCCAATACTATCACCCGAAGAGCTTCATAAGGCGGGGCTTTCTTGTCTTTCTTCAAGAGTGGTACATGCAAGCAAAATTTAAAAAGACAATCAATCGGTGGCGTTTACTACATCGCCGAAAGAGGCCTTTTGGCGTGACACGCATCGAAGAGGCTATGATCAATGTGGGTTTCGGCGACTTGTTTGACCTCATGGCACTTTGGATGTATTGGATGTGGCCATCCTTATTTTGCATGACACCGTGAGTACAACTTCTTCTATTCTCGGACTCATTCGGGATGCCTCTTCATCTATTTGCTTGCTAAATTCGGGAAGGCTTATTTGGTTGACTCTGGCGCTCCGCTTAAAGTCAAATCTTCGGTGCAGTGAAAAGTGCAATAGACCGGTGAGTGTTTCCTAACGTACCACTTGTGTTTCATATGTTTGCAGTGCACGCCGCCAACCGATGAAAAGACATGTGGGTTCTACACCCCACCACATGATGGCTGCGATGAAACAAGTTCATTTGGATTGTCCTGAGGTAACTCGAAATGCAGCTCCATCTTGTGCCTACCTTTGTTTGGCAATAAAGACCATGTGTACAACAAACACTTATGCCTACCTTATTTTGTATTAGGAATTTAACTTGTCCGGAAATTTGATCAATTTGGAGGATATTAGAGAGAAGATCGCCAAGTTTCTTATGGAACAGATCATCAGCCCTGAAGGCAAGTATTTTGTTTAGTAAACCGTGAGTTTCTTCTGTTTCCCTTGCTGCATGATGACCAGCTGGATACATGTATGTGAACTGTGTTACTGTTAACGGAGAGAGTGCAATTTTTTGTAATCTGTGCCTCTGTGGATTGTGTAGTCCTCATAGACTTCCTATTACAGAATTGTATATTAAGGCCTTCCTAATATCCAGTGGCCTGAAATTTTCAAATCTGTTCAGCGACGAAGCTACTTCGATGATTTCCATCCAACAAAGGCATCAACGCGTCATCCAAAGTCGCCAGAATTTTTCAGTTGCCAGGAAGTGAGGAAAGGTGATAATTCTGCTGCTTATTTTCTTCATAGATGAATACACAAGCTCAAGAACCTGTGCACCACTTGCTGGCTGCGATGAAACAAGTTCATCTGGACCGTCACAAGGTAACTCAAAGTGCAGCTCCATCCTGTGCCTACCTTTGTTTGGCAATAATGACCATGTGTACAATGAACACTTATGCCTACCTTTCTTTGTATTAGGATTTCGACTTGTCTGGAAATTCGATTAATGCATACGGCTACAAACTCGTCGGGTATGACACACTTAAGGAGTTCAAGTTCTTCATGTGTGCTACATGCAGCAAGCAGCCACAAACAGGCAAAATGTGGCGTTTACTGCAGTGCCCGCGAAAGAGGTCTTTTGGTGTGACACAGACGAAGAGGCTGCGATAAATGTGGGTTTTGATGATTTGTTTGACCTCATGGCACTGGATGTATTGGATGTGTCCATCCTTCGCTGCATGACACTGTGAGTACAATTTCTTCTATTCTGCACTCACTTGGGATGCCTCTTCATCTATTTGCTTGCTAAATTTGCTTTACATGCTTCTATTCCTAGATGCCTGCTCAGGGAAGCTAGGGCCATGCCTTTGTCAGTTGGCTTTCTTGATCCTGAACCATTGACCTTCGAAGGGCTGACCGGCGGGCCTCGCAGCATGGGCATTACATATCTAGAATGGGGCCTAAGGAAACATCTTGACAAAGATTTTGTCATGTTTGTGTATAACCCTGGTGGACACTGGATTGCTGTTGTCATTGCTATCAAGTGGAGGAGGGTTTATTTTGTTGACTCTGCGCCCAGCTTAAAGTCAGATACGCTTCCGTTGAAAACTGTAATAAAACAGTGAGTGTTTCCTAACTTACAACTGACCCATGCATTTTTTTCTTATCAAGATCATAGCATGATTCAACATCATATAGCATAACATGATCATAACAACTAGTCCAAACATGTGTATCATACTAGCATGACTTAGCATCATATAACAAAGCATAGCTGTATCCAAAGCAGTAAGTTCTGCCTCTACGGTTGATTTAGTCAAAATAGTTTGTTTACTAGACCTCCATGACACCGCGCCACCCCCAAGAGTAAAAACATACCCACTAGTGGCGTAGATTTGATCAATATCAGAAATCCAGTTCGCATCACTATATCCCTCTAGCACGACTAGGTGCCCTAATAGTGAATCCCATAACTCATTGTACCTTTAAGATAGCACAAGGCCCTTTTCTCTCGTCCAGTTGCACTAGCTAGATACATGAGTGAACCAACAATTTTCAGTACAAACTTCAATTGATCTCTGGTACACTTCTTATTCTTTTGCAATGTCACACTAGGATCATAAGGTGTTGGAGAAGACTTTATATCCATAAAGCCAAATCGGCTTAGGACCTTCTCAACATAGTGAGATTGTGATAAAGTAATCCCACTCTCTTCCACACCTTTTGCTCTTCACCTTTTACTACAAACCCAGCAGGCCGATCCATGTAAATCTCCTCATCCAACTCTCCATTAAGAAAAGCTGTCTTCACATCCATTTGATGAATGATCAGACCATATGAGGCAGCCAAAGGATAGTAGTGTTCAAATAGTGGTCATTCTAGCAACAAAAAATCAAGATCAAAGAAACCCTCCTTTTGAGTATAACCCTTAGCCACAAGCCGAGCCTTGTACTTGTCAATAGCACCATCGGTCTAAGCTTCTTCTTGAATATCCACTTACATCCAATTGGTTTACAACCACGATCCGACCTTAGATGTTTTTATTTTTCTTTCTAGTTAATTTTCAACTTCAGCCTTAAAGATTTTAAAGTAGTCTAATGCTAATGCCTCATCTTTAGTTTTCAAAGAAGTAAATATAGCAAAATCTAGAAGCATCATGAATCAACGTCATCAAATATCTCTTTCCACACACCATTCATCTCACATAGATCGAATGTATGAGTTCTAGAGGTGCCAAGTGTCTTTCCTCCACGCCTTGTGAGACTTTCGTGGTTGCTTAGATTGCACACAATTATGACACATGACACTTAGAACCTTTGGTAATGGTGAAATCTAGAATTAGCTACAAGCTAGATGTGACACCAAAATTCACATGACATAAACGAGAATGCCAAACACTTTCGAATTATCATTAATTGTGCCACATATCCGATTCACTAACTTATTACAAAAATCGCCAAACTTAGGCTTAAACAAACCTCCACAACCATAGCCTTCACCAATAAATTGTCCATGCTTAGACATAACTACTTTATTGGACTCCAACACTATCTTAAACCCATCTCTTAAAAGAAGGGAAACACTAACAAGGTTCTTACGAATGGTAGGGATATGTTTGCACGTTCTTTAGTTGCACTATCTTCCCCAAACTTGAATCTACCATGCCAACACCACGAACACAAGCATGTGACTCATTCCCTATTAGGACGGATGAACCTTGGAACTCATGATAAGAAGGAAATAAAGAGATGTCGGACACACACAGGAATATTAGCACCTGTATCAACCCACCAACTTGGTGATTGAAACACTGATAGTACGGTAGGAACATTACTGTACTCATCATCAGCATTGCTAATAGTCACAAGGTTGACGTTCTTATTTTTCCCATCGGAAAAGTGACCAAGCTCTCCACTAGTGAAGCAAGGCACATCATCATTGTTTTTCTTCTTCTCGGTGGTAGTTCTTAATTTGGCATTGGAAGATTTATTCCTACCTTTGGTCTTGCCATGTGGGTTTTCCTGCACCAAATTCGTGTTAGAATGGCTCTGGTTCCCCTTCTCAATAGTGTTCTTTACCCGAATCTTTTCCTCAACATCAAGAGATGCTATCAGGTTTTCAACTGATATTTTCTAGCTCTTCTATGAAGAAGGCAACTTAGCATTAATGCATATGGCTACAAACTCGCCGGGTATGACACACTTAAGGAGTTCAAGTTCTTTTGTCAGGTGCTGAACCACATGAGCTTGCTTGACTATAGATCGGTTAGCAACCGTCTTGTAGTCATGAAAGCTCTCCATAATGTACAACTTAGAATATATATCTGATGGTTGCATTCAGTTGATAGTGTTGCCCTCTGGAATCTTCTCTCCAGAGATATTTCCCTCAGGCAAGACAACAATAATCCAAAACATTTTAGCTTGTAGCCAGAGCATGAAGAACTTCGGTCGTGCACCAACACTCAATGGGTGTTCTTCTACCCGTGTCAATACAGCGATCCTAACAAGAACTACGTTATCTACATGACAGTGACGATCGAGGATGCTGTCGTCCAGAGTGTCATCGAGGAGATTCGTGGTAATTTTGCCGGCGAGCGGCCCTTGGTGGTTGGACTGGACAGTGAGTGGATCAGCATCGGCCAGAACAAGATCGGCGATGACATCTATAGGATCGCCGTCTTTGCAACCGTGTGTGGGGCAATCACCATGCGGTGTATCAAGTTCATCGTGCCGGCGATGATCTTCCGGATGTTCTCAAGCGCTTTCTGTCGGAGGAGGGGCATATATTCACTGGAGCGCACATCGCAAACGATGTCACTCGTTTGGCGGAGGATTGCGGAATGCAGGTCTCTAATCCACAAGATCTGCAAGTGATTGTTCGTGAGATCCCCGAGTACAACAATCTTGCCCATCCAGGAGAGAGGGCTTCGCTGATGAAGATTGCAGCGGCTGTTCTGGTGATTCGTTGCAAGGAAAAGAAGAAGAATAATGACCTGCATAAACTGTGGGGCCAAGCTATTCTGGATTATGACCAGATGACATACGCTGCGGCCGACGCTTTTCTCTCGTATGAGATAGCTCGTTGCCTCCAAGAAAAGCATGGATATAAGTTCCGCACTAGTCGGTACTACTTGGATACACAGGTAGTGTATCGCCCTGTCCGCAATGTCAGGGTTGTGGAGGATGATGATGAGTGGATCTAGCATCTTTGGCAGTAGTAAGTTTCGATCGAGTATACTTTATATTTATATGTAATGTCGTTAATAGGTTTTGGTCTATGCTGTATTTGTCGCACTATTTGTAAATACAAGTTTATATGTTATGTCGTTAATATTGCAACTCTACCTCAGGTCTTATGTAAATACAAGTTTTATTACGTCGATGCATGTCAGGTATTAATTCAACCTTTTATATAACATAGTGGAAAAAAAATCAATGGAAATGGGGTTACCCGAGTGGAAAAAAATATATACTCAAATACAGATTAGATAAGCAATACTTTGCATTTAGGTTGTAACATTTATATTCTCGAACAAATTCGAGTGTTAGGCATTACATCGAGAAAAGCAAAAGGAAAAACTAGTTTTTCATGGTGACATTTTGCTTCACCACCTAAAACTTGACTCGTCACAAAGAATCTGTTGGGCAATTTGGAGTATTAGGCCATTTTTATTCAGAGTATTAGGCTATTTGTTGGGCAATTTGGAAATGTAGAAACCGAGCAGTTTTTGACAAAAAAGTTAATGAATAATCCAATTGCAATTTTTTTGGGCAGATAGACCACCTACTCTTGCAAGGCTCGGCGGGTGCTCAAGATGACCCTCAGGAAGAAGAATGAGGAAAGGGGTGCCTCGGAGGTGTGCTCAAGATCGACGAGAGTCTGCTAAAGCCCTATCTTAGTTGTCTTCTATCCGCTTTGTCTGTCGTGTCGGAGTTTAGTTTCGTGTTTCGGTCCTTTGGTAGCCTACGGAAGGTAGCGGTGTATTTTGTTTCATGTCGTGGCGGTTGAAGTGTTAGTTACGTTAGGCGATCGTGTTGATCAGAGCAATCATGCAGTGGGTTGTTTCAAACTTTGGGTCAGTTAGTCCTGCAGGTTCTCGTATTTTGGCAAGAATGATGAGGATAGTTTAGAAGGTTATCAGTTGGGTTAAGTTTTCTGAAACAATCTATACTCTTGTATTTCTGTTCTCATCAATGGAAATGGGGTTACTTGAGTGGAAAAAAATATACTCCAAATACCGAGATTAGATAAGCAATACTGCATTTAGGTTCTAACATCCATCACCAAGTGAGGCTTAAGTTCATACATCCATCACCAACCACTTCCAAGATCCTAAACTACTACATAACAAAGACCAAAGATATATTGTTCGAGAAAAGCAAACCAAGACCTAGTTCCCAGACAGTGGAACAAAAGAGTTGGGGGACTTGTTAACCCATCTAAACTCGAACAAAGTCTACTGACAACCAAGAAAACAACTGACCAACTAATAGACCGGCCAACGATATATTACATCAAAAAATCAATGCTGAAACTAGGAACGATCCATCGATCGGACTAAAAAAAACCTGCTCTCCTCTCAATCTTTAGCTTCGTCTTCGTCGTCTCCTGGTTGTCGGTCTTGTTCGGTTCTCATCACTACATTCTAGAAAACCTCTCCAGTTCCTCCCAAATTTCATCATGCAGCCTCTTCATCCTAGCATCAAGATACTTGTCAAACTTACGCTTGATGTAGGTCATGTAGTCATGGATATCAATCAATGCGACTTCTACGCAGAACTTGACATCATCAATTTCAGCGAGATCCATCGGACTCAAGAATCATCATCACTTGATGTTTCATAGACTTTTTGTTAGCATAGAACATAGGATATTAGTGAACATACAATACCAAACTTCAGAAATTAAAGTTTAGGGGTAATGGTTACAGTTTTCTTGTGAATTTTAGATATTTGAAGACAGATTCTATTAGTACTTGTAAAAAAAATTGCAATCTAATTCCCTATGTGGCATGACTTGCTAAAAGTCGAGATATATATCACTTGTGTCCCCTTCAAATGATGGTAAGTAGATGATTGGAGGACACAAAGGGATAAATCTTGCGTTTCTCTCGTCTTTGAATATTCGCTTAAGACACCATGACAATACTAAACTTCAGAAATTAAAGTTCGGGGAATGGTTACGGGTTTCTAGTTATTGATATTTTCAAAGTATAGTTAAAATTAGTTAGCAAGCCGGAATAAGTTTCTGAATTTTTATTTCGAAACATCCTGTTTATTCGAAATTAAATAAACCCGAGCACCACAAAGTGAGGATGCTTTGTAATGCACCATAACTCAAAAGGTGATCATATTTCACAAACATTTAGGAGGTTGCTCTATTTTGCATACGAGAGGGGTCACTAAACACTTATGAAATAGGAACAAATAATCATAACAAATAATCATCACTAGGAATCTATATATCAAGAATGCAAGTAATCATCACTAGGAATCATATATATCAAGAATGCAAGTCCGGTTCATCAACTAACCATCGGTAGGAATCATATATATCAAGAATGAAATCTCACCTTTTGCTTCCCGGCCTTTGTCGAGGAAGGCCCTTTGGCCTCGTTGCCGGGTGGGGGTCGACTTCTTCTTGGCCGCGCAAGCGGGTCGCCCCCTCCCCTTGTCGGCGGCGACCGGGCTCTGGGTCTTCTTGGCCGCGGATGCACGAACGCTTCAGTCGCCACCGCCCAACACCAAGGGCCATCGCCGCGCCGCCGGGGGTTTTTTTTTTTGAGATGGGGATTGTGGGGCGAGATGGGAGAGATGAGGGGAAAGGGAAAGAGAGATTAGATGGGGAGATGAGGGAAAAGGAATTAGATGGGGAGATGACCGAAAAATTGCCGATCTGTAAATTTTGATTTTGATTTTTTAATTTGTTATTATCCCTATGTTACTTGCACTTATTTTTAATTTTACCATATTTTTAATTGGTTATCCCTATTTGGCCACTAAACACTTATGAAATAGGAACAAATAATCATAACAAATATTTGGCCACTAAACACTTATCTTTCTATAGTTATTTCCTATTTGGCCATATTTTGAGAACAAAACTTGATTATGAGAAAGTGCTTTGATTCACAATAGCTCATCACATCCAAAACATTCAAAGAAAAATGAACAACAAAGAAATCTTCATAAGCTTAACTCGCATATAGATTACTACACAAGGCATATATATGCCAAAGAGATGAGACTAGAGTTCCGTGTGCCATCATCAAGTTCTTAGCTAGGTCACTAATATATATTTACATTACCAACCAACCAACCATCAACCATCGGGTGCCATCATCAAGTTTTCAGCTACTAATTTAGTTGAGGTTACAATCTAGTTACCACCCGACAGTAACCTAGGTCCATCCAAAATACATCAAGTTCCATTCACAAGGCTACTACTAGGTCCATCCATCGATGCGCCAGCCCTACTCCTACTTCTTGAGGTCCTACTCCTACTTCTTGAGGTCCTCGAGCTCCTCCTTCATCAGCGAGATGACAAGTTCCTTCTGTGCCAACTCCTTTTCCATCTCCATAATCTTAACTCCATTCCACATGACCTTCTTGCCCAGGTAATTCAGCTTCTTCCTCAGCTTCTACTCCATCTTCATGATCTTCTCGCAGCAAAGACTAGTCTACACATTTTAATCAACAAAAAATAGTCAGTGAATAGCAGCATATCTATGTATGATTCAATCAAGTATACATTTGACACATTGGGTTAAACATAAACAGAGAAAACAGATAAGGATAAACATGACAAGAGTCAATTGAGAAGCAGGACTTAACATAGACAACACATTAACGGGAGCACAAACATGATGCCACAAACGGTTGTGCCACAAGCATATATGAAGCAAAATAGAAGTGATCAGATGAAATAGAAGCAAAGTGGTAAATTCCAGTTTTTGGGATGATTCAACAATTGTATCATTCATCAAGGGTGGTTCAACAATATGATCTCAATGCAACCATGACAAGAGACAAATTTGGTTCTTGCATTGAAAATTTGGGTCATTCAACTACCGCATTTCCATAGGCCTATTTGTTTGTTGAATTACTTGTACAAATTAATTACTAAGGTTTTGACAATAAGATTAGAGATTGTGGCGAGAAAGTTGATCCATAGTACACTGATCGCATTCATGAAGAATAGACATATTGTATCGTATTGCATGTTTACATGAAATTTTACATGAGGAGGCATTATGGCGCATAATCATTAAACATAAGTATATGAAAAATAAGAATATTCATGAAGTCAAACATAGACTCAATGATTCACCAATGTGGGGCTGATTTACTAAAGATCAAAGAAATTTACTTACATGGTAGAGATATCATTAGTAGAAAAGTCGACCTTACCAGATTTTGGTTGGACTCATGGTTATACAATAAGCCTATCTCGTGCTATTTTTCCTATTTTGTTTAGCTTGACTGATCAAAAAAAAATGTCACAATCTTTGGAAGTTAGAAATGGTTTGCAAATTACTTTTAGGAGATGGTTATATCATGAGTTGAATTGTGACTGAAAAAAAACACCCCACCCAAGAAAACCCCAATCTCACCTCGTCGGTGTGGTCCTCCAAATGAGTCGGAGTTGGAGAGTGTGGCGACGGCAGCTGGCTGGCGATGGCGGCGCCCCCATCCGACGAAGGTGGCTTGGCGGGGACAACTTCCCAGCCACGCGCCACCGCCGACGACCTAGTTTGCGATGCTCCGGCGATAACGCGCTGCTGGGTACGGCGACCCCCGACCTGTACGATTTGCCAACCCGCCCGCGTCCCGGATCAAGCCCTCGCCGAGGTCGAGGGCCCGCCACGACACGCCGTGTTCTCTCCTTGCGGACCTTCATCGCCTTCACTGGTCTGGAGAACTTGCCATGCGAGTCGCGCTCCTGGAGGCTTGCGCGTACTGACTAGATGGGATTCTTCAACCCTGCCTTAGTCATGGCTGCAATGGGGCGGAGGCGTCGCCGGCGGAAAAACCCCCATTGAGGCAGGTGGAAGCGAATGAGTGAGAGGGAATGAGATGCGGATGCGACCGAGTAAACGAGGTTGGTTCCAGAGGGGATTTATAGGTCATTTGTGATATAAGTCGTTAAATAAAAACGTTCACGCTTACAATAGAAAAACACATGGTTAGCATAATGGTAAGACTCCACAGGTTTTTAAGATGAGGTGCTAGGTTCAAATCCTAGGTGCCATTTTTTTTCTTATTCCAACATTTTTTTGCTTCCTTCCTTTTTAAAATACCTTAATGAAGGTGAAATCTCTATGTTTGGTTTTGGAAATTGATGACACACTTGTCGTGCTAATCCTTTGCTCTAAGTGTGACTTAAGAGATAGGATTACATGGATGACGTGGAGCATGATGATCATGAACATGGACGGTGATGATGGACATGGTGGATCGTCAAGCTTGTTGATCGGCTTGAGAGGAACCCGGGAGATCAAGGCAAAGGTATACTTGATAGGGTTTTCCTTTCGGTGATCAAGACACGATAGAGCGTGTGATCACGTTATAGGATAGATGGCCGAGTATTAAGAGGGGATGCTGTGACAATCCTTTGGTGAAGTGCTTCTAGGTCTAATTGACTTGCATATTGCATTTAGGACAATGAGAGCACTAACTTCGTTCTTGCCTAACCGATCGACATGCTAACATAAGTGAGAATGTGATCATCTTCGACGTGTTGGCAACTTATGGCAAGAGGCGAAGCAAGGTTGAAGCAAAGGCGACAACAAAGATTGAAGAACACACAGGAATCGGTGACCGGACGCATGACCAAAAGCTGGTCGGCTGACCGGACGCACTGACCGGACTGTCCGGTCAGTGGCTCCGATCGGAATTCTAGAGAGCATGTTATTGGGACTTCTCTTGTGGATCGACCGGACGCATGGACCGGATGCACCGACCGGAAGCACGAAGGTGTTATCAGCTGTGGGGCCAGGGAGCTTGTCCGTTCTGACCGGACGCACGAAATGGTGTGACCGGACTCGCTAGTGAGTCCGGTCGATGAGTCCGGTCACTGCGCAGAAAGCCCATTTCAAAGCACAACGGCTCTATTTCGTGGGAGACTCTATATATACTTGTTTGGCCGGTATTTGGAGCTCTCTCTTGCACATTTGAATACTCTAACTCTATTGTGAGCTTGTGAGACTCCTCTCCACTCATCTCTTCATTCTAACTTCGATTCTTGAGTGAGATTGAGAGAGATAGAAGTGCATTGCTTGATTGTCTTGCATCTAGAGGCACTTCATCCTTGGAGAAGACGCGGGATTTCATTTCTCTTGGGAATTTGCTTGGTTCCCTAGCGGCTTGGAGCAAGAGGCGTGTTGAGCTCGATTGGAGCTTATTCGAGGCCACACCGGTGGATTGTGAGGGGTCGTTCCTTACCCCGTGGGAGATTCGCAAAAGGAGCACTAGTGGATTGCTCGTGGCTTGTTTGATCCTCTCTTGTGATCGGTGTGCTTGAGCTCCCACCGGGGATTTGGCACCGTGCCATTAAGCTTAGCAACCGTCAAGTGAGTGTATCGCCACAACGGGGACTAGCGTGCCGGCAAGCACGTGAACCTCAGTGAAAAATCATCGTGTCAACCTTGTGCTTGTTCGTTGGAGAATTCTATTGGTACACGGTGATTGGCGACATCCTCAACACTACAATGGTGGTATTGTATCCTAGTCCACTTGCTTTACATTCACTAGTTATCTTGTGTAGTTTGTAGTGTGGTAGAATTGCTTAGCCTTGTGTAGCTCCTAGTTATTGTTTTAGTTTGCTTTGTCCACCTAGGAGTATCTTAGCGACCTAGCTCTTGAGTGTGATTAGTAATCATAGAATTGCTAGTGTTGTTAGAAGGCTTGCATAGTTAGAAAGAAGCATTGCTTATTTGCTATGCCATCTTTTATACTAACCGCTTTGCTTAGTGTTGTTGCAAGAATTTTTAATAGGCTCTTCATCCCCCCTCTAGCCATTAGGACCTTTCTAGTGGTATCAAAGCTAGGCACCGTTATTTGAAGGCTTAACAACCTACGGTGACACAATGGCATTGAGTTTTCATGTCAACAACACCAAGAAGGCGCCACATTTCGATGTCACAAATTTTGCCTATTGGAAGGTGAAGATGACCGCACACCTCAAGTCAATCAATAGAGAAGTGTGGGTCGTGACCGAGAAGAAGTTTGAAGTGGCTAAGGAAAATGAGCCAACTCCGCTTGAAGAAAAGAAGCTATATGCCAATGACATTGCCGTGAGTGCATTCCATGAGGCATTCAACGATCGAGTGTTTGAGCAAGTCAAGTCACTCACCATTGCTCATGAGATTTGGAAGAAGCTAGAAGAGTGCTATGAGGGCACCGAAGGCGTCAAGCAAGCAAAGGCCTATATCAAGCTTGAGCAATTCAATAGCTTCAAGATGGAAGAAGACATCAATGCACTAGGAGAAGAAGAACAAGAAGAAGGGACAAGCTCACTTGGCTATGCATGACAAGATCTCAATGCACTAGGAGAGGACATCAAGGACAAGACATTCAATATGAAGTTCTTGAGGTGTTTGCCGGAGAGGTTTGGGATGTTCATCACGGTGCTAGTGAGGACAAATTTGAAGGACTTGACACCCAACCAATTGCTTGATGAGGTCATGACCGATGACTCATATAGAGATGACAAGAAGAAGCAAGAGCTCATCAACAAGGCAAACAAGAAGATCAAGGATGAGGAGAAGAAAGATGAGAAGAAAGAGGACAAGAAGAGTTTGGCACTCAAGGCAAGCTCATCATCCAAGGACAAGAGCAAGAAAGAAGAGTCTAGTGATGAAGAAGAAGGCATTTCTACAAGTGGAAGTGAAATCGATGAGCACACGGCTCTCTTTGTGAGGAAGTTGGGCAAATATGTGAAGAAGAGCTATATCTCAAAGAAGAAGAAGCAATCAACCAAGAAGAAGAGTGGCAAGAATGAAGGCAACATGAAGTGCTTTCGTTGCCATGATGATTGTCACTTGATTGCTGAATGCCCATATGTAAGGTCCTAGATGGCTAGAGGGGGGTGAATAGCCTATAAAAATTTTCTACAAACTCAACTAAACAAACCGATTAGTATAAAACACGGCGTAAAGCGGTTTGCACTAGCTCTAGTGGTCTTGCAAGCCTTCTAGTGACAAGATTAAATATATCTATGATCTCTAATCCACAAAAAGTCTATGTCACTACTCTAGCTAATGAGTAATCCTAATATGGTCCTTATGCTAGCAAGAACAACTACACAAAGCAAGTGCTAGCTCTCTACTCAAGGTAAACTAGGAAAGTATTGCAAGAGTGAGAAGCTTGTTATACCGACGTGTAGAGGATGTCAACCAATCACCGGGAAGAAGAAAAACTATCAATCACACGAAGGTGATGATCCACACACCGAGACAATGAACAAGTCGATTTGTTCACCCGGAGTTCACTTGTACACCGACAAGCTAGTCTCCGTTGTGCCGACCAACACAAGGATGGTGTTTGAGCTAGGCGGTGCCCTTGCTAGCCTCAACACACCACTCAACAAGTGTGGTACCCAAGACACGAGCAATGTATTCCTTGCACTTGGTCTTCCCGACGAGGAGTGCGTAATCCTCTCACAAATCAACCGGAGGTGGTCAAGAAACAATCACCTCTTCTTGCCAACAACTCCACCAATCCTCCAAGCCGGCTAGGAGCGGTGTCTCCAAGAGAAACAAGAAACCAACCGGCTTACAACGATCCCCAAGTGCCTCTAGATGCAAGAACTCGATGCAATGCACTAGGATCAACTCTTCTCTCAAGAATGAAGCTCAAATCAAGAATGAGAGAGGAGGGAGGCTTGCTTGCTTGCTCAAAGATGTTAGGAATGATTCAAATGACCAGGAGAGAGAGCAAGGGGCAGCCAAGGGGGTATAAATACCCCACACCACGAAATGTGGCCGTTGGGAGGAAACCCACAGTTTCTACAGCCTGACCGGACGCACTGACCGGACTCACCAGCGAGTCCGGTCGGTGGGTCCGGTCACAACCGACAACGCCCGAACAGTGGAATTGCCCCTGTCTCGACCGGGTCCGGTCGCGCGTCCGGTCATGCTTCCGGTCAGCACCGGAAGCATCCGGTTGGTGCGTCCGGTCGGCCCGAGGGCCAAACCCCAGTTTACACCCTTTTTGTAATTCCGACCGGACCCGCACACCGGTGCGTCCGGTCAGAAGCCTTGTGCTTCCGGTCAGGTGCGTCCGGTCACCCTGAGCTGCGAATTTCCGTCGTTTCGTCATCGTTCCTTCGCCTTTGCTCCAAACCGACTTCCGTCACTTGTTTCTTGTTGCCGACACGTCGAACAACACCTCGACACCATGTGTTAGCATTTTTGAAACATTTTCACCAAGCGCGGAGTTAGCTCTTTAGGTTAGAATGCATGCATATGAATTTTGAACTTAAAGGCACATGAGGACCGATATGTACGATAAGTTTTCCCTCTTTATAGTACGGCTTATCGATCCTATAACCACCCACACCCTCTATGGTGTCTTGGGTGTGAAATCAAAAGCCCTATGGTTATACCTTTGCCTTGGGGACAATTGATCTCGAAACTCCACCGAAGTTGCATGCTTGATCATCTTTTGGATCACCTCGATCCATCCTCCATGATCACATTGCATCAACTCCGGCACGACCAATCTCCAATCTAGTCAAACACTTAGCATCGAGAGATTAGTCCTTAGGTGTCACTAATTAGCCAAAACCAAACAAGAGATCTTCAATCTCCCCTTTTTTTGGTAATTGGTGACAACCCGCATAAAAGGTTTTATGATTAATGTTTTTGAACATACAACGGTTGTCCAAGCATTTTGCTTACAATCATAGGATTGGACAATCATCATAGTTCGGTTTTGGTAGCATGAGCTCCCCATGTACATGTATGCCACGAGTTTGGAAATATTAAGCATTGCATACATGTATGAATATTGAAATTGAGGGTGAGCTATGTTACCAAAATGATGCTTAAGGTGAAAGAAATGGACCTTTGAAGCGTGATACCAATCGGAGTTGCGCCATTTTCACCATACAAGCATCAAGGTAACTAGATTTTCATCAAAACTCAAAGTACCACGTGAGATCACATTATAAGTAAGGTACTTGAATTAAGAGCGGAATTTAGAAAATCTAGCTAGCTCCTATGCATGCTAGTTATCAACCACTTGTAGAGCAACTTGTGAAAACTAGCATACACCACACAAGCATGTATATAGAATTTAAATACATGTGCAATGAGCAAGTCATATGTTAGTGCACAATCAAATGCAACAAATTGTCTATGAGCTTGCTCCCCCTACTTGTGTGAACCACTTGTTAACTCATGAACCACATGAGAGGTTTTTCAAAAACATGTGAAATTTTTAAATTTCCAAAACCTTTCATGCACTAATCTCTCCCCCTTTGTCGACAATTTCCACAAAAGGTATGACCATGTTGTGTTATGGAAGAGAGAATAGTGCTCAAATTTGGTCAAATTTGGATCACTTGTCAAACATATATTTCGGTTTGAACCAAAGACAAGCTTCTTCACACCTCATGACAAGGGTTATCTTGCCTATGTTGAAGCATATGTGTGAAAAGATAGCCAAATTCAACAATTGAGATTGCAAGCCCATAAACATGTCATATGTCATCACTAGATCAAACAAGCATAAATAGCAATAGTGATGGCATACATACATTGAAATCCTTTGATTTTCCATGAATGCTTCCTAAGGTACAAGTTATATGTCTATATGTTCTAACAAGTCCTTAGATATCATGAATGCCATGTCATACAATTTCACCTTTGCTTTGCTTGATGGAGGGGCATGTCATGGTAGTGGGGTGCATTCAACTCATGTTGGAGAAGTCAAGGATATTCAACTCATTTCTTAGCTTGCAAAACCTCTTCTCATCTAGTGGCTTTGTAAAGATGTCGGCTAGTTGATCTTCGGTGCCAATAGGTTGGATAGCAATGTCACCCTTTTGTTGATGATCTCTAATGAAGTGGTGCCTTATGTCAATGTGCTTGGTTCTTGTATGTTGAACCGGGTTTTGAGTCATCTTGCAAGCACTTTCATTGTCACAATACAAAGGCACATGATGGAAATCAAACCCATAATCCTTCAATATTGATCTCATCCATAGCAATTGTGCACAACAACTACCGGCACTAATGTATTCGGCCTCGGCGGTTGAAAGTGTCACACCGGTTTGCTTCTTTGAGGACCAAGATACTAGAGATCTTCCAAGGAATTGACAAGTGCCACTTGTGCTTCTTCTATCAACCTTGCATCCCCCATAGTCGGAGTCCGAATATCCAATAAGCTCAAAGTTTGACCCCTTGGGATACCATAGCCCAACATTTTGTGTGTGCTTCAAGTACCTCAATATCCTTTTTGATGCGGTGAGATGACTCTCTCTAGGTGAGGATTGAAATCTTGCACACTTGCCAACACTAAACATCACATCGGGCCTAGAAGCGGTCACATAGAGTAAGCTTCCAATCAATGACCTATAGTACCTTTGATCAACCATATTGCCACTTTCATCATTGTCCAATGATCCATTTGTACCCATTGGTGTATTGATGCCCTTGGCATCTTGCAATCCAAACCTTTTGACCATGTCTCTAATGTATTTCCCTTGACTAATGAAGGGCTATTCTTCATTTGCTTGATTTGAAGACCTAGGAAATATGTGAGTTCTCCAAGCATAGACATTTCAAACTCTTTTGCCATCATCTTGGCAAACTCTTCACAATACTCTTGATTTGTTGATCCAAATATGATATCATCAACATATATTTGCATGACAAACAAATCATTGCCAATCTTCTTGGTGAAGAGAGTAGTGTCAACTTTGCCCATCTTGAAGCCTTTCTTGAGTAAGAAGTCTCTCAACCTCTCATACCATGCTCTAGGTGCTTGCTTCAACCTATATAATGCCTTGTTCAACTTGTACACATGGTTGGGATGATGGTAATCTTCAAAACCGGGTGGTTGCTCAACATACACTAGCTCATTGATGAATCTATTGAGAAAAGCACTCTTGACATCCATTTGATAGAGCTTGATGTTGTGTGCACATGCATAGGCCAATAGAATTCTAATTGCCTCTAATCTTGCAACCGGAGTATATGTTTCACCAAAGTCAAGACCCTCTACTTGAGTGTAGCCTTGTGCAACTAGTCTTGCTTTGTTTCTCACAACAATGCCATCTTCATCTTGCTTGTTCTTGAACACCCATTTGGTTCCAATGACATTGTAGTCCTTTGGTCTCTCTACCAATTCCCAAACTTTGTTTCTATCAAAGTTATTGAGCTCCTCTTGCATTGCAATGACCCATTCTTCATCCTTCAAGGCATCATCAACCTTTTCGGGCTCTTCTTGTGACACAAAAGCAAAGTGTTCACAAAAGGCCGCTAGTCTTCCTCTTGTTTGTACTCCACTTGCAATGTCACCAACAATTTGATCAATTGGGTGATTTCTAGCTATGCTTGAGCTTTGGAGTATTGGAACTTGATTGCTTGAGCTTGGTTGATCACTTGTTGTAGCTTGAGATGATGTACTAGCTTGTTGTTGATCTTGAACTTGAGCACCACTAGCTTGAGTGATTTGCACTTCATCTTTGTCATCATCAACTTGAGTTGGCCTAATATCACCAATGTCCATGCCTCTCATGGCATTTACCAATTGAGTTCCACTAACATCATTGAGGTTCATATCTTCATCTTGGGACCCATTGGTTTCATCAAATTCAACATCATAGACTTCTTCCAATACACCACTTGAGTTGTTCCACACTCTATATGCTTTGCTTGTGGTGGAATAACCAAGTAGGAACCCCTCATCACACCTCTTGTCAAACTTACCAAGTCGTGCACCCTTCTTCAATATGTAGCATTTGCACCCAAATACTCTAAAGTATGCAGTGGTTGGCTTTCTTCCATTCAATAGCTCATAAGGTGTCTTGTTCATCATGGGATGGCAATACAATCTATTGATGTAGTGGCATGCGGTGTTGATTGCTTCGGCCCAAAATGATTGACTCACATTGTACTCACTAAGCATTGATCTTGCCATCTCAATGAGAGTCCTATTCTTCCTCTCAACTAGGCCATTTGATTGTGGTGTGTACTTGGCCGAAAGTTGATGCATGATCCCATAGTCATCACATAGCTCATCAACTCTTGTGTTTTTGAACTCACTTCCATTGTCACTTCTCACTTTCTTCACTATGATATCAAACTCATTGTGCACCCTCTTGAGAAATGTCTTGAACAATGAATACACATCACTCTTGTCATTGAGAAAGAACACCCAAGTGAATCTTGTATAGTCATCCACAAACACAAATCCATACTTGTTGCCACCAATGCTTGTATATGCGGTTGGGCCAAACAAGTCAATATGGATCAAGTCAAATGCCTTGCAAGTACTCATGAAGCTTTTCTTTGGATGAGTATTGGCAACTTGTTTGCCGGCTTGACATGCACTACATAGCTTGTCCTTGTCAAAGTGAACATCCTTCAAGCCTCTTACTAGATCATGTGTCACTAACTTGTTGAGTTGCTTCATGCCAACATGACCAAGTCTTCTATGCCATAGCCAACCCATGCTAGATTGTGATATCAAGCATGTACTAATTTGTGTCTCACTAGCACCAAAATCTACAAGGTAGAGGTTGTCAAATCTTATTCCCTTGAAGATCAAGCTTGAGTCTTTTGTATTCACTATCTCAACAATATCTTCACCAAAGATGCACTTGTAACCAAGATCATAAATTTGTGCCACCGAAAGTAAATTATACTTCAATATGTCCACTAGAGCCATATTTGATAATGTCAAGTCATTGGTTATTGCTATCTTGCCTATGCCTTGTATCTTGCCACTTTTGCAATCACCAAATGTAATAGGCTTGCCATTCTCTTGAGTTGAATCAATGATGTTGAACTTCCTTGCATCACCGGTCATATGTTGAGTGCACCCACTATCAAGAATCCAATGGTTACCCTCAATCTTGTAATTTACCTACAAGGAAATCAATAAGATTTAGGTACCCATTTACCTTTGGGTCCTTGGAGGTTAGCAACCAAAGCCTTTGGTACCCAAATTGCCTTCTTCTTTTGGGCCAACAATGGGTGTACCAACAAACTTTGCCTTGACACCCTTCTCACCCTTGGTAAGCAAATAACAAGAATCAAAATGTATGGAATGCACTTTGCTTGATTTCTTGTTCATGTTGATTTTAGTATATTTTTGCTCTTGATGCCCCACTTGCTTGCATCTATTGCAATAGGACCCATTGCTCTTCACAAAGCTAGGCTTTGAGGTAGCAAAGGCCTTCTTGCCTTTCTTGGGGACATAGCCTAAGCCTTCCTTGTTAAGGGAAAACCTTTGGCTACCCAAGCACTTTAGCAAGCGGGCATCCCCACCATATGCCTTTCTCAAGGAGTGGGTGAGCTCATCCACCTCTCTTTTGAGAGTCTCATTCTCAACTTTTAGTGATGAATCTAAAATTACTCCATCACTATTAGTAGAGCTTGAGTGGGTTGATGTGGATGTGGAAGGAATGGATGGTTCTTCAACATCAACCACAAAGGGTTCATCTATGATGTCACATGTTGAACCAACATCCTTCTTGATGATTGAGTAAGCTCTATCATTCTTCTCTAAGAGCAAGGCATGGGCTTTTTGAAGCCTTGTATGAGCTAGCTCCAATTCCCCATGGTCTTCCTTTAGACCCTCATGGGTGGCCTCTAGCTCCCTAAAGTTTTGCTCAAGAGTTTTTACACTCTTTTGCAAAGCTTTACATTCCTTGTCCTTAGTCTTAAGCATGATATGAGTTTGCTTAAGCATCTCTAAAAGGTCATCTCTAGTGGGTTCATCATCATCATCATCATCACTATCATATTTTACTTTATTAGCATTTAGTTCTTCATGCTCATGCAATGATACCTTAGTGGCCTTAGCCATGAAGCATGAAGGTGATGAGCCGAAGAGGGAAGATGTCTTGTGTTGGCCAATTGCACACATGGCCTTGGGCTTCTCTTCCTCTTCATCGGAGGAGCCATCACTATCCCAAGAACAAACAAAAGTACCATCATTTGTCTTCTTGAAAGTCATGGTCTTGCTCTTCTTGTTTGTCTTGCCACTCTTGTATGCCTTCATCTTCTCCTTCTCTTTCTTGATTGGGCAATCGGCAAGGATGTGATAAGGACTATCACACTCAAAGCACTTTCTTGGCTCTTCATTGCTCTTGGATGAATCATTTCTTCTTCTAGAGCCTTGCCCAAACTTCTTGCTCTTCAAGACCTTGCTAAATTTCCTCACAAACATAGCAAACTCTTGATCAATCTCATCAAGATTGACTTCCTCATCATCTTCTTCTTGAGCCTTGGACTTGCCCTTAGCCTTGGATGAGGTGGTGGCGGCCTTGAATGCCACAACTTTCTTGCTCTTGTCGTCTTCCTTCTCCACTTCATCTTCCATCCCATCAACTTGCTCATCGGTTAGTACTTCACCAAGCAAGTCACTAGGTGTCATGGTGTCCAATGCACCTCTAAATAGAATCTTCCTCAACATAGCAAATCTTTTGGGCAAACACATCAAGAATTTGTGCCCAAAGTCTCTATCCAATGTCTTCACACCCAAAGCCTTGAGATCATTGACAATTACTTGAAGCCTATGGAATGTGTCCGGTATGCTTTCATCCTTCTTCATCTTGAAGTTCTCAAACTCACTCTTGAGCACATATAATTTGGCACTTTTCACCATCTTTGTGCCCTCATAAGTCTCACCAAGCTTCTCCCAAACTTCACTTGCTCTTTCAAGGTCCTTGATGCCCTCAAACACCTTGACATCCATGCCATTGTATAAAATGTTCAATGCCATGGTGTTGCATTGCTTGTTAGCCTTGTCGGTGGGAGTGAGATTGGTTGGATCAAGGATAGCATAATCCTTCTCGGTCACTTCCCATACTTGGTCATTGATTGATCCCAAGTACATTCTCATGGTTCTCTTCCAATAGTCAAAATTCTTGACCCCATCAAAGAATGGAGGCTTTCCCCCAACATGGTTGAACACAACATGAGCCATACTATCACACCAAGGTTGTTAAGCCTTCAAATATGGTGACCACGGCTCTGATACCACTTGTAAGGTCCTAGATGGCTAGAGTGGGGGTGAATAGCCTATAAAAATTTTCTACAAACTCAACTAAACAAACCGATTAGTATAAAACACGGCGTAAAGCGGTTTGCACTAGCTCTAGTGGTCTTGCAAGCCTTCTAGTGACAAGATTAAATATATCTATGATCTCTAATCCACACAAAGTCTATGTCACTACTCTAGCTAATGAGCAATCCTAATATGGTCCTTATGCTAGCAAGAACAACTACACAAAGCAAGTGCTAGCTCTCTAGTCAAGGTAAACTAGGAAAGTAATGCAAGAGTGAGAAGCTTGTTATACCGACGTGTAGAGGATGTCAACCAATCACCGGGAAGAAGAAAAACTATCAATCACACGAAGGTGATGATCCACACACCGAGACAATGAACAAGTCGATTTGTTCACCCGGAGTTCACTTGTACACCGACAAGCTAGTCTCCGGTTGTGCCGACCAACACAAGGATGGTGTTTGAGCTAGGCGGTGCCCTTGCTAGCCTCAACACACCACTCAACAAGTGTGGGACCCAAGACACGAGCAATGTATTCCTTGCACTTGGTCTTCCCGACGAGGAGTGCGTAATCCTCTCACAAATCAACCGGAGGTGGCCAAGAAACAATCACCTCTTCTTGCCAACAACTCCACCAATCCTCCAAGCCGGCTAGGAGCGGTGTCTCCAAGAGAAACAAGAAACCAACCGGCTCACAACGATCCCCAAGTGCCTCTAGATGCAAGAACTCGATGCAATGCACTAGGATCAACTCTTCTCTCAAAAATGAAGCTCAAATCAAGAATGAGAGAGGAGGGAGGCTTGCTTGCTTGCTCAAAGATGTTAGGAATGATTCAAATGACCAGGAGAGAGAGCAAGGGGCAGCCAAGGGGGTATAAATACCCTACACCACGAAATGTGGCCATTGGGAGGAAACCCACGGTTTTACGCGGCTGACCGGGCGCTTGACGGACTCACCAGCGAGTCCGGTCGGTGGGTCCGGTCATAACCGACAACGCCCGAACAGTGGAATTGCCCCTGTCTCGACCGGGTCCGGTCGCGCGTCCGGTCATGCTTCCGGTCAGCACCGGAAGCATCCGGTCGGTGCGTTCGGTCAGCCCGAGGGCCGAACCCCGGTTTACACCCTTTCTGTAATTCCGACCGGACCCGCACACCGGTGCATCCGGTCAGAAGCCTTGTGCTTCCGGTCAGGTGCGTTCGGTCACCCTGAGCTACGAATTTTCGTCGTTTCGTCGTCGTTCCTTCGCCTTTGCTCCAAACCGACTTCCGTCACTTGTTTCTTGTTGCCGACACGTCGAACAACACCTCGACACCATGTGTTAGCATTTTCAAAACATTTTCACCAAGCGCGGAGTTAGCTCTTTAGGTTAGAATGCATGCATATGAATTTTGAACCTAAAGGCACATGAGGACCGATATGTATGATAAGTTTCCCCTCTTTATAGTACGGCTTATCGATCCTATAACCACCCACACCCTCTATGGTGTCTTGGGTGTGAAATCAAAAGCCCTATGGTTATACCTTTGCCTTGGGGACAATTGATCTCCGAAACTCCACCGAGTTGCATGCTTGATCATCTTTTGGATCACCTCGATCCATCCTCCATGATCACATTGCATCAACTCCGGCACGACCAATCTCCAATCTAGTCAAACACTTAGCATCGAGAGATTAGTTCTTAGGTGTCACTAATTAGCCAAAACCAAACAAGAGATCTTCACCATATGAGAGTGATGATGAGAAGGGCATCAAGAAGGCAAGAAAGAAGAATGATGCCAAGAATGAGAAGAAGGACAAGCCCAAGAAGAAGGATGAGTCACATGTGGCTACTTGGGATAGTGATGGCTCATCCTCTTCAAGTGATGAAGAAGAGGAGAAGAAGAACAAGAAGAAGGGACAAGCTCACTTGGCTATGCATGACAAGATCTCCCTCTTCGACACTCCTTCTTCATGCTGCATGGCTAAGGCCACTAAGGTACAACCTATCACTAAAGATGATGATGTTGATAGTGATAGTGATAGTGATGATGAGGAGCCGACTCACACTAGGGAGGAGTTGAAAATCATGCTTGATGATTGCATTGGTATGTACAAGGAGAGTAGGAAGGAGGTCAAGGGCTTGCATAAGGAAACAAAGAGCCTTAAGCAAGAACTTGATGAGCTTCGGGCATCTTATGAGAGTCTAAAGGTAGACTATAAGAAGCTTGAGAAATCTCATTCTAAGTTAGAGAAAGCTCACTCCTCTCTACTTGAAGAGCACAAGTTGTGCTTAGTTGAGGATAAGGTTGATACATGCAATGCAAGCATCATGTGTGATATTCTAGTTGATGAATCAACCCCTAAGTGTGTAGCCTCCACTAGCTCTATTACTAGCACATCCATCTCTAGTGAAGATTCATGCAATTTAATTCTTATTCATGAAAATGCATGCTTGAAGAGTGAGGTGAAGAAGCTCAATCACACCTTAGCTAAGGCTTATGGTGGTGAGGACCGCTTTCTTATGTGCTTGGGTAGCCAAAGAGCATCTCTCTATAAGGAGGGATTAGGCTATATCCCCAAGAAAGGCAAGGCCGCCTTTGTGACTCACAAGACTCGTTTTGTGAAGAACAATGGTAGCTATTGCAAAACTTGCAAGCAAGTTGGTCATGTTGAGCAAAATTGCATGAACAAGAAAACCAATGTCTCTTCTATCAAGCTTGATAACTCTTATATGCTTGTGAAGAAGAACAATGGTGTTAGGTACATTGGTACACCATGGATGGGCTCAAGGAAGAAAGCCATATGGGTACCAAAGGCCTTGGTGACTAACCTTGTGTTAACACCAAAATTTGGTAGAGCCTGGATGACAGATGGGCCGGCACACAAGGATTCGGTAAGGAGTCATTCGGCTAGCAAAAATGCAGCTGCAGTACTGTAGCATTCGGGAAGCCGCTGTTATTCGGCTAAAGAGCCTGAGTCCGAGAAGGAGCTGAACAGGAGACGGTTCGGCAAAGCATGGAGCATCAAGAGGAATATCCGAGGACGAGGGCCCACATCACGTACAATTCCCACAACTCCGAGAAGACTTGGAGGACAATGTATCTTAGCTAGATATTTTAGTTATTATTATTCGTAATTAGTTAGGACTCAATAAGCCCAGGGTATAAATATAAGACCCCCGGCAGCTGTAAACGATATACCCAAATCAATACAAACAACCCGGCTCCATGCCTTGGCTCCGGCCACCCTTCGAGTCCGTCCGTGTGTCGTCGATCTATTGCAAGAGGATTCATCGACCCGTCGACCTCTCGTAAATACCGCAACCTTGCACCATGTCTAGTATATCGTCGGGATTTAGATTATTGCA
This sequence comes from Hyparrhenia diplandra, assembly GCA_015847255.1. Classification (NCBI taxonomy): domain Eukaryota; kingdom Viridiplantae; phylum Streptophyta; class Magnoliopsida; order Poales; family Poaceae; genus Hyparrhenia; species Hyparrhenia diplandra. Next base: position 115,453 of record JADLZK010011262.1, on the reverse strand, counting down.
AGAAGTCTTGTTCACGCTTAGTATCGTCCAGGCGGATTTAAGCTATCGGGGGCAAGAGGGTTCTTTTGTCGATCATGAGCCATCCGGTGGGCTAAGGTCCGGCTAAGAGCTAGTTATCGGCTTCATTAGATTTTGGCAAGATCTAATGAATTCATTAAGATTACCACGTGTGCGCAATGCTTTCAATTTATTTATTTAATTATGTTTGCACACACTTTTTGCCCAATTTAGATTGAGACGTCTCGGCTTTATCTTATCATAGATCTAGTTGCTTTAGTACTTTAATTGTCCATCTTACCGTGCTACTAGATTTATCTGCTCATCGTAGCCGAGCTAGATTAATCTAAGTTGTCACGTGTTGTGGGTTCATATGCGTTTAGATCTTGGCAGATCGTGTCATCCGGTGGATACTGAGATCTTTGGGTTACTCTAGAGGTAGTCATCCGGTGGACTAGAGATCGGTTTAATCGATAGGTTTTTACGCAGGTAGTTCCTTCTTCATAGACCCCGATTCAAAAAGCTTGCGAACACGGTTATGCTTCCAAGATATTACGTGTTGCGGGTTCGTATAATTTTTTTACGTAGGGTAGCTCCTTCGGTTCGTTCGTATATGCTTTTACGTAGGGTAGTTCCTTCTTCACGTGTCATGAATATCTATAACGATGTTTATGATTTATATTCTTTCATTTATCATGTTGTCAATTAATTCGATCTATGCAAATAGAGCTTTACAATAGCACATCATGATGATTGACTTTATTTGTTCAAACATGTCTTTTATGATCATTCGCAAATTTGTTTCTACATCATATCTTCATATTTGCTTACCGAATGCATTTATTACTCATCGACGAGATAGCTCTCATAGCTATATGTCTTTACGCCCGCCTTAGAGCCATACATGCGAACTCGTCTTGGTCTCACCGGGCATGTTCCGTGATCTCACGATTACCTCCTTGTCAATTAACAGGTCAAATTGATCGGCACGCCTTCGATTCAAGACACTTTCGGGCGCAGTAAAGCCAGCTATTCCGGCTTGTCGGTGTGTGCGGCGTAGGGAGTAGGATTTTTGTGCCTACACACTTTTGGCACGCCGGTGGGACACGTCAAGGTGAAGACAACATGCCCGAGGAAGTCGACAAGAACAACGTCATTCAGCTCCGGATGAGTGACCTGCCGCACGACCAAGAGGCCATGGTGAGAGATATGTGCGCGACCTTCAGCGCAAAAAAGTGCATGTCATGCTTCTCCAAGCACAAGAGCGGCACAATCATCCGTAAGACAGATCTTCCAAAAGTATTGCTTTGCCCCCGTGACAAGGGATATGCTCGGCAAATATCGATGAAGAAGAAGGGCGAGGAAAGGAAGATGAACTAAGTCCCGAAGAAGTTCGTCGGATGGAAGAGATTGTTGCAACTAGTTGGGAATGCAATGACCAATCACAACACGGTGTTCTTCAACACTTTTCGCGATATCATGAAGGCTAACTTTGGACCCGAGTTTGATCATCACTTTGAGGCTCGGCTTGGTGAGCTTTCGGGGCCAAGATACATACATGCGCCTAAGCCACCACCAAAGAAAGGAGCTACAGGTCAGGAATCTGGAGGAGAGAACAAGACACCAGAAAAAACAGAGGCATCCGGAGCCAAGACACATGGTGAAGTGGCGTTCGGTACACCTGGGAATCCTCCAAAGATACAACACATACTCAATAGCTCCAATGGCCGGTGGGTTGCGTGAGAAATCCCTTTGGCCCTGGTTACACGAGTTCACCGACTACTCCACAATTCATGCTATGCCAAATCCTCGGGTATAGGCCACCGGATACCGGGGCAGTCTCATGGACCACGTAATTCAAATATGGATATACTCCTAGCGAGGATGGCCGATATGATGCAACACCAATTTGGTATTAAGCCCAAGAATCGGCCCTATGTGTATCAGTCACCCTATCCAGATTGGTACAACAGAGTGGCGCTCCCTTCAATATTGAAGCCTCCAACCGACTTGACCAAGTTCTCTGGACAAGATGATACTTCTACTACCGAACACATCAGTCGGTATCTGATTTAGTTGGGGGAGCTTGCCAATGACGAAGCATGGAGGATTCGCTTCTTCCCATCATCCCTTACAGGGCCGGCTTTCACATGGTTCACTACATTGCCGGCCAATTCTATTGGAACCTGGTCCGAGTTGGAAGACAAATTCCATTCATACTTCTACAAATGTTCCAATGAAAAAGAGCTTGTCGACCGATGGGGTTGACACGTAAGTATAATGAAACACCACAGAGTTCTTGCGCGGTTCGGGGAGACAAAGAATTCTTGCTATTCTTTAAACTTGCGAGATCATCAGTTGCCGGCTGTAGCCATTCGGGGAATGCATCCAGCCATCAGGGAAAAGCTAGCCGGCATGGAGTTCGATGACCTAGGACAACTCTCAAGGCGCTTGTCACTTATGGCCAATCAGTTCGAGCATCAAGAAGGATACCCGCCGTTTTTGAAAGGGGCAACGTGTCTTATCGGACATATGACTACTTCCCGGAAGAGGGAGAAGATGAAGATGATGGCCGAGGACATAGCAAATTACCCGAATTCACTTGGGGCAAGGAGCCCGTCCCGGTTAACCAAATGGATGAAGACACTCAAGGGGGCATATGACTTCGACGTCTCCAAGTCGGAAAAGCTCTTTGAGTTCTTAGTCAAGGAAGGACGCATCAAGCTACCGGATAATCATTCTATGAAGTGTCCAGATTGGGTCAAGACTGGCAAGTATTGTGGCTTCCATGATATGATCACCCACAATATTACTAACTGCCAAATCTTCAAGCAATAGATTCAGAGAGCTATACAGCAGGGTCTCCTCAAATTCAACAACAATATGAAGGTGGATAAAGAACCCTTCCCTACAAACATGATTGCTTTCGATTAGTGCATGGTTTCTCGCGGTGATCCTAAGGGCAAAGCCCCAATGAAAGTGCCGACTTCGAGAGGGCAAAGCAAAGCGGTTCGGTTGACCCTAGTCGGCAAGTATCTAGTGCGAGCTCCGGCAGCCAGCGTGTTCGGTTTCCAAATAGCCGAACAGAGAAAGGAGAAACCTCCAAACCAAGGGTAACATCTCGTATACTGTTGAACAAATGGCAAAGGCAGCAAGAGAAGCAAAGATCGTAGGGATCGCCAGCTTGCCGGGAGCAAGCGAGATATGAGGAAGAGATGTACCTCAGAGAATAGGAGGAGTACATGAAGGAAACAGGAGGAGTCTCACTGGGACCGTCCTTTCTTTAGGCATTGCCGAATGAAGGCCCGGTTGCCCGCTAGGAATAATTGTCCTGAATGCAATGAGCAATATCACGGGTACAGATAGGCACGAGTCAACCGCCCCCCATCCAAGAAAGACCGGGGCACGCTTCCCGGAGGATGATCGGCGCTTAAAAAATAAAGACAAAGACACCTCACGTCAAGAAAAAGAATTGCGAGATCAAGCTTGGGGCCGATGTGGAGGATTCGATGATGACATGGACTCTCCTCAAGAGTATGTGTGGCAAAAGGGACAAGTGGTGCCCTCCCCCCTCGGTCTAAGGAAGAGCCGAAGAGAAGAGTCCAACGTCTCGAAACAAGGAGCTCAAGGAAGCAACAAAATTTAACACAAACAGGTGTGGCGCCCAAAGAAGAAAACTCGGGAAGCCGGTCATTTGGCGGATGAGTATTCGGCAAGTGGGCTTTCGGCGGATGTTAGCATGGTGTTCTACATCCCAATAGAGTTTGCAAAGACTACTGAGCAAATCGTTGATGGTCCGTAGGAACAAGATGCCTATTCGGATGAGGAGGTCTATTCGATTTTGATAACAAAGAGATGATTGATCTCCTAGGGCGCTTGGCATTATCAAGACAAAGCTATGTTTGACGCACCTAGGAAGCACAATCATTTGAAGCCTCTTTACTTGAAGGGATATGTTAATGGAAAACCTCGACCCATATGTTCGTCGATGGAGGAGCTGCAATCAATATCATGCCATATACAACTTTCGAAAAGCCGGGATGACCAAGGAGGATTTGCTTAAGACGGACATTGTGCTTAGTGACTTTGCTGGAAATCCTTCAGATACCCATGGAGCCGTTCACGTTGAGTTGATGATCGGCTCAAAGACTTTGATCACTACCTTCTTTGTGGTCGATAGTAAGGGGTCCTACAGCTTATTACTTGGGAGAGATTGGATCCATGCTAACTGTTGCGTTCCATCCACCATGCATCAAGTCCTCATCCAATGGAATGGTGACGACGTTGAGATAGTGCAAGCTGATGATTCGGTAAGCATTGCGGCAAGAATCGAGCCATCGTTCGGGAATATGAAGGCGTGGAGTGTTTCTCGGGGAAGGAATGGGAAGAAGGTCCCGTCGGACTCGCTACAAAGACCAGCGAAATGATCGAGATAGTCGGCTCTCATAGTAATTTCTAAGGAAAGATTTCGTGTCGGCTTTTAAGAATCAATTATTGTCAAAAGTGATTGGCCGACACGTATGAGTTAATGGTTGAGAGCAAAGGGAGTTTGTTCTATTCATAAGAAATAGCCGATGTGTAAATCATCGCCTTTAGCAGAAAAGAAAAATACTCCATAGAATTGGAGAACAGCCGGCATAAATATTGTTATGTCGCCTTTAGTGCAAAAATATAAAAACACAATATCAATATATAGACAAAAGGTCTTTATTCAAGAGTTCCAGAGACATGTCACAAAAGTATTGCCGAATACATTACAAAGGATTTCTACTTAGGGTATAACATAAGGGATTTCTACCTAATCCTAATCCTGAGTACTATTCGGCAAGAGGTCCCAACAACAGATCTTCACTTCTTCTTCATGGCATCCTTGATATTGTCAACGATCTCCTGGATGCGTGGAGCCGGTGGGTTCACAGGCATGTCGAGTGCTCGCACCAGACTTGACACTGCTTCACGAAGGCATTGGTGACGCTCGGACAGTTCTGATTGATGAGTAAAATGAGAAATGATCAGTTCACCAAAGCAGCAATACATGAACAGGTCAGGATTAAGACTTACCACCAATATGGACCTCTAGAGCCATACGGCGTTCACGCTCTGCAGCGGATAAGGGGCTATCACATCCAGATCTGCACGGAGCTCCTCAAGGGCGGCGTCTCTCTTCACGCAGTTGCTTGCGAAGAGTCTCTGCATCCGCCGGTGAATCATCATCAGAAGAATCTGATGAGATGGGGATTGGGATGCGCTGAGTACCAAACAGGAAGTCTGGGTGCATTGGTGATCTAGAAGAAGAAAGATTAGAATGCATCAAAGATAAGAGGGAAATTTGACCTGCAGAAATGAAATCTTACCCGAGAACGACGCGGAGCAGAGGTGGAAGGCCCCGAATGTTGATTCCTCGGCAACTTCTTTGCCCTTGTCCGCCATTGGATTGCTAGTGCTTCTGAAGAGTATTTGGCGAAAAAGGGGAAAGAGAGTTGAAAGACCGAATTGCAATTTCAGTTGCGTTTGGACATGTAAGGCCAGGTATTTGACAAAAGGAAGGTGATTGGCCGAAATATTTTAAATTATTTTTTGGAGATTGCTTATCAGGGAAGCCATCTTTACTCGTTCCATCTCCCCTCGGGCCGACATTTTACCCCCGGTTGGTTTATTGGGAGAAGAGAAAGGCATGACGCATTTAATGATACAATGAACAATGTCCGCGAGTTTTCTGGAAGTCGAATTCCTTATGTTATTTTTCTGGCTAATAATGACGTCAAGCAGGATTTGGTTACTTTGTTCAACAAAAGATTTTATCAGTATTTACAGAGACAGAAAGCCAAAATACAAGGGTAATCAATATGGATAAAAAAAAATTCCATCGACCGATCAAACCGGTAAAAAACAGAGTCATGGAATTTGATTCCTCTCTGCCTCGAGCAAGTTTTATTATTGTCAGTACCACTAGCTACTGTTAATGCTTATCAGATTTTCTTCGAAAGAGACAAAGAAGATTGGCAACAGTTTTTCATAAGATCTGGCTAAAGATTTGTTCGGTAGCAATGTTCGGCAAGATAATGATTCGGCAACAATACTACTTGATATTGATACTGTGAAAAAAGAAGAAACAACAGCAAAATCACAGATGTAGGAGAAAGGAACTGGCTCTTTATTGATAGCAGAAGGGAAGATACAAATCTATTACATAGTAATTAATTTGTTCCCTAATCTACAACCATGTTATAGATGGTCTTCAGAAACCCGTAGGCTTGCTGAAGCCTCTGGATGCGGTCAGGGCCCGGAGGATCATCCCTTTCAAGCTCCCTGATCAACCTGCCAGTAGCAACCTTCAGGCGATGAAGCTTCGTTGCCAAGTCTGAAACATAGAAAGGATTTGAATGAGAAAGTTGTGTTCGTAATACGTGAAAAGGAAGACAGAGCATCATAACAAAAACTCACCGTTGCTATGACGCATTTGGGCTTCATTCTCCTGTTAAAGGCGGTGCATGGCCTCCTCTGCATCCTCCAGTATCTTGATTGTTATGTCGTGATTTGCCTTCTCCTCCTTGAAAAGGGTCTGCGCCCTCGCCAGCTGACGACGGAGTTGGGCGTTTTCCTCGTCGTTGAAGATTTCAAGAAGAAGGATTAGGATTAGAAAGTACAAAGTGAGATTGGATTGAGATATACGAAGACATACTCACCTTGTTGTAGGCCTCTTCGGAGGACGCGGATCTGCCGAATCAGCCGGGCGCTTGTTGCTTGAACTTGCCATCTGGAGACTTAGATCTTGGTAGAAGAGGAGAAGAGTTGAAGGATAGAAAGGAGATCTGAATGGTTATTCTCGGCTAAGGGAGTTCACCTGTATTTATACAAAAGAAAACCTAAAGAGGAGCAATCTAAGAAGGCTATTCGGTGCTTATCTTGAGAAGCGGAAACAACTTGGCTTGCCGATTCACATTGGTAAAAATTCCAGTGGCACAAGTCCCAAGAAGAAGCTGAAAGGGTTAAAACCGTGTCGCAGGAAATTTTCAGAAGATGGGCCTTGGTAATTTTAGCCCAGGATAAAAGGCTTGGCCCGAGGTTCTGGCAGATCGTGGTCAATTCCAGAGCAAAAGGGTCTCTTTTACTCTAAAATTGAGGGGGCATATGTTAACACCAAAATTTGGTAGAGCCTGGATGACAGATGGGCCGCACACAAGGATTCGATAAGGAGTCATTCGGCTAGCAAAAATGCAGCTGCGATCTTGTAGCATTCGGGAAGCCGCTGTTATTCGGCTAAAGAGCCTGAGTCCGAGAAGGAGCTGAACAGGAGACGGTTCGGCAAAGCGTGGAGCATCAAGAGGAATATCCGAGGACGAGGGCCCACATTACGTACAATTCCCACAACTCCGAGAAGACTTAGAGGACAATGTATCTTAGCTAGATATTTTAGTTATTATTATTCGTAATTAGTTAGGACTCAATAAGCCCAGGGTACAAATATAAGACCCCCGGCAGCTGTAAACGATATACCCAAATCAATACAAACAACCCAGCTCCGTGCCTTGGCTCCGGCCACCCTTCGAGTCCAGTCGTGTCGTCGATCTACTGCAAGAGGATTCATCGACCCGTCGACCTCTGTAAGTACCGGCAACCTTGCACCATGTCTAGTATCGTCAGGCGGATTTAGATTATTGCAAGAAGTCTTGTTCACGCTTAGTATCGTCAGGCGGATTTAAGCTATCAGGGGCAAGAGGGTTCTTTTGTCGATCATGAGCCATCCGGTGGGCTAAGGTCTGGCTAAGAGCTAGTTATCGGCTTCATTAGATTTTGGCAAGATCTAATGAATTCATTAAGTTACCACGTGTCTGCAATGCTTTCAATTTATTTATTTAATTATGTTTGCACACACTTTTTGCCCAATTTAGATTGAGACGTCTCGGCTTTATCTTATCATAGATCTAGTTGCTTTAGTACTTTAATTGTCCATCTTACCGTGCTACTAGATTTATCTGTTCATCGTAGCCGAGCTAGATCAATCTAAGTTGTCACGTGTTGTGGGTTCGTATGCGTTTAGATCTTGACAGGACTGTGTCATCCGGTGGATACAGATCTTTGGGTTACTCTAGAGCTAGTCATCCGGTGGACTAGAGATCAGTTTAATCTGATAGGTTTTTACGCAGGGTAGTTCCTTCTTCATGGACCCCGATTCGGCAAGCTTGCCGAACACGGTTATGCTTCCAAGATATTACGTGTTGCGGGTTCGTATACGTTTTTACGTAGGGTAGCTCCTTCGGGTTCGTATACGTTTTTACGTAGGGTAGTTCCTTCTTCACGTGTCATGAATATCTATAACGATGTTTATGATTTATATTCTTTCATTTATCATGTTGTCAATTAATTCGATCTATGCAATAGAGCTTTTACAATAGCACATCATGATGATCGACTTTTATTTGTTCAAACATGTCTTTTATGATCATTCGGCAAAAAGTTTCTACATCATATCTTCATATTTGCTTATCGAATGCATTTATTACTCATCGACAGATAGCTCTCATAGCTATATGTCTTTACATCTGGCCTTAGAGCCATACATGCGGAACTGTCTTGGTCTCACCAGGCATGTTCCAGATCTCACGATTACCTCCTTGTCAATTAACAGGTCAAATTGACTGGCACGCCTTCGGATTCAAGACACTCGGGCAGAGTAAAGCCAACTATTCCGGCTTGTCGGTGTGTGCGGCGCAGGGAGTAGGATTTTTGTGCCTACACCTTGAAGGACCCAAGCAAGTTTGGGTACCTAAGAAGAATTGATCTCTTTTTGTAGGTCAATTACAGTGCCGGAGGAGAGCATTGGATAATGGATAGTGGGTGCACTCAACACATGACCAGGGATTCACATATGTTCAAGTCAATTAGCATCAAGGGCATTGATGAATATGAATCAATCACATTTGGCAATGACTAGAAAGGCAATGTATTGGGTCTTGGCAAGATTGCAATTACACAAGAGAAGAGCTTTTCAAAGGTGTTGCTAGTTGATAATCTTGACTACAATCTATTGTCGGTCTCTCAACTTTGTGATCTTGGCTACAAATGCATATTCACTAGTCAAGAAGTTGAAGTTTTTAGTAGTGATGGTGCCAATATGATTTTCAAGGGATTTAGATATGGTGATCTCTATCTAGTAGACTTCAAATCCAAAGAAGCCAAGTTGACAACATGTCTACTCTCAAAGGCTAGCAAGGGTTGGTTGTGACATAGAAGGCTTGGTCATGTTGGAATGAAGCAATTGAATAAGTTGATGAAGCATGACTTGGTTAGAGGCTTGAATGATTTCAAGTTTGAGAATGACAAACCTTGTGGAGCATGTCAAGTCGGCAAGCAACATGGCAATGCACATCCAACCAAGAGCACAATGAGCACAAGCAAGGCATTTGAGTTGTTGCACATGGATTTGTTTGGGCCAACAACATACACTAGCATTGGTGGCAACAAGTATGGTTTTGTCATAGTTGATGACTACACTAGATACACATGAGTGTTCTTTTTGCATGACAAGAGTGATGTATTTGAGCTTTTCAAGACCTTTGTCAAGAGAGTGCAAAATAAATTTGAAACATCCATCAAGAAGATTAGAAGTGACAATGGGAGTGAATTCAAGAATACAAGAATTGAAGAGTTGTGTGATGAGCTTGGAATTGGACATCAATTCTCACCAACCTACACTCCACAATCAAATGGTGTAGTTGAGAGGAAGAATAGAACCTTGATTGAATTGGCAAGATCAATGCTTAGTGAATACAATGTTAGCCATTCCTTTTGGGCCGAAGCAAACAACACAGCTTGCTATTGTAGCAACCGTCTCTATTGCCATGGAATGCTTGGCAAGACACCATATAAGTTGTTGAATGGAAGGAAGCCCAACATTGGTTACTTTAGAGTCTTTGGATGCAAATCCTACATTCTCAAGAAAGGCACGAGATTGGGCAAATTTGATAAGAAATGTGATGAAGGGTTCTTAGTTGGATACTCAACCACAAGCAAGGCATATAGGGTTTGGAACTTGGGAAGTGGTCAACTTGAAGAGGTTCATGATGTGGAATTTGATGAAACCTAAGGCTCTCAAAGTGAAGTTGAAAATCATGATGATGTGAGTGGTTCCAACTTGGAGAATGCAATGAGAAACATGGATGTTGGTGACATTCGGCCTAGGCAAGTTGATGATGATGATGATACTCCACTGCCTACCACTATGGTTGAGATTGATATAAATGAAGCAAGCACTAGTGGTTCTCAAGATGAAGATCAAGAGCAACAAGCTAGTACACCTTCTCACCCTAGTCATCAAGTGCAAGTGATGCAACCTTCAAACATTGCAAGAGATCATCCACTTGATCAAATTGTTGGTGACATCAATAGTGGAGTGATTACAAGAGGAAGATTGACATCGTTTTGTGCACACCATGCCTTTGTGTCTCAAGAAGAACCAAAGAATGTTGAGAAGGCATTAGAAAAGGATGATTGGATCAATGCTATGCATGAAGAGCTCAACAACTTCAAGAGAAATGATGTTTGGGAATTGGTAGAAAGGCCGAAGGACTACAATGTGATAGAAACTAAGTGGGTTTTCAAGAACAAGTAAGATCAAGATGGAATTGTGGTTTGAAACAAGGCAAGACTAGTAGCTCAAGGGTACACACAAGTAGAGGGTCTTGTCTTTGGAGAGACATATGCACCGGTTGCTAGACTTCAAGCAATTAGAATCTTGCTTGCTTATGCATGTGCTCATGATATCAAACTCTATCAAATGGATGTAAAGAGTGCATTCTTGAATGGCTTCATCAATGAGTTGGTCTATGTTGAACAACCACCGGGCTTCGAAGATGAAAGATATCCCAACCATGTATACAAGTTGAGGAAGGCTCTGTATGGATTGAAACAAGCACCTAGAGCATGGTATGAGAGGTTGAGAGATTTTCTCCTCTCTAAAGGGTTCAAGATGGGCAAGGTGGACACCACTCTATTCACCAAGAAGATTGGGAATGACTTGTTTGTGTTGCAAATCTATGTTGATGACATTATCTTTGGGTCAACCAATCAAGAGTTTTGTGAAGAGTTTGCTAAGATGATGGCCAATGAGTTTGAAATGTCAATGCTTGGAGAACTCACATTCTTTCTTGGACTCCAAATCAAGAAATTGAAGAATGGCACATTTGTTAGTCAAGGAAAGTACATCAAGGACATGATCAAGAAGTTTGATCTACAAGATGCCAAGCCAATGTCCACACCAATGGCAACCAATGGAAGCCTAGACCCCGATCCATGTGGCAACATGGTTGAGCAAAAGAAGTATAGGTCCATGATTGGTAGTTTGCTCTATGCAACCGCATCAAGACCGGACATAGCTTTTAGTGTGGGTATGTGTGCTAGATATCAATCATCTCCTAGAGAGAGTCACCTCAAGGCAACAAAGAGAATTGTGAGGTATTTGAAGGGCACACAAGATGTTGGACTATGGTATCCAAAGGGATCCAAGTTTGAGCTTATTGGATATTCGGATTCCGATTATGGAGGATGCAAGATAAATAGAATGAGCACAAGTGGCACATGTCAATTCCTTGGAAGGTCACTAGTATCATGGTCTTCAAAGAAGCAAAATAGTGTTGCTCTCTCTCTACGCCGGGCCGAATACATTAGTGCGGGAAGTTGTTGCACTCAATTGCTTTGGATGAGATCTACCTTGAGGGATTTTGGATTCAAATTTGACAAGGTTCCATTGTTTTATGACAATGAAAGTGCAAGGAAGATGACCCAAAATCCGTTTCAACATCCAAGAACGAAGCACATTGATATAAGGCACCACTTCATAAGAGATCATCAACAAAAGGGTGACATTTGTATCATGGGCATTGGCACCGAAGATCAACTAGCCGACATACTCACCAAACCACTTGATGAGAAGAGTTTTTGCATGCTAAAGGGAGAATTGAACATTATTGACTTCTCCAACTTGAGTTGATGCACCCCACTTATATGACATGCCTCTCCTTCGACAACACCCAAGGTAAAAGTTGGTTGACATGGCATTCATACTTTGTTAGGACTTGTTAGTGCATCTAGTCATCATGCATGCTTAATAGGCTCATTCATGGAAAATCAAATGATTTCAATGTATGTGTGGCACCACTATTGCTTTGAATGGTTTTATGAACTAGTGGTGGCATATGACATGTTTGTGGGCTTGCAATCCTAGTGTTGACTCTAGAAAATGAGCTAATGATGTGTATTCTAACATGGTGCAAGATAACCCTTATTCATTTGAGGTGTGAAAAAGCTTGTCCTTGGTTCAAACTTGAATACATGTTAAGGCAAGTGATCTAGATGAGACCACTTTTGATCCTTTGATTGACTTGATTTCTCTCATTTACACCTTTTTGGTGATTGTTGACAAAGGGAGAGAAATAAGTCACAAAGATGTTGATAAAGGATCACACAAATAGGGGGAGCAAGCTCATAGACTATTTGTGCATTTGTTTGTGCATGATCATAATAAAATGTTGCATTGTGCAATCTAAATTCAATATACATGATTGCTTGGTGTATGCTAGTTTCTGAAAATTGAATGGTGATTGATCAACTAGCATGCATAGGATGTATCTAGACAAAGCTCACATTTATGCCTATAATGTTGATCTCATGGGGTATGTTGAGTTTTGATGAATGTCTAGTTACAATGATGCTAAGGACTCCAATTGGTTTCACGCTTCAAAGGTCCGCATTCTTGAACCTTAGCATCTCTTTTGGTATTAGTATCTCTCCCCAAGTTTTCTATCCATATATATGTGCCAAATTGATCCAAACACATGGAAGCACATATGTAGGGGGAGCTACTACTACCAAACCGAACCTTGAAATGTTTGTCCAATCTTTGTCTTATGACCAAAAGGCTATGGACAAGCAATTCAAGTTCAATTGAATTTTATTTCATATCTTTGTGAATTTGGTTGTCAACAATTACCAAAAAGGGGGAGATTGAAATGTTTGGTTTTGGAAATTGATGACACACTTGTCGTGCTAATCCTTTGCTCTAAGTGTGACTTAAGAGATAGGATTACATGGATGACGTGGAGCATGATGATCATGAACATGGACGATGATGATGGACATGGTGGATCGTCAAGCTCGTTGATCGGCTTGAGAGGAACCCGGGAGATCAAGGCAAAGGTATACTTGATAGGGTTTTCCTTTCGGTGATCAAGACACGATAGAGCGTGTGATCACGTTATAGGATAGATGGCCGACTATTAAGAGGGGATGCCATGACAATCCTTTGGTGAAGTGCTTCTAGGTCCAATTGGCTTGCATATTGCATTTAGGACAATGAGAGCACTAACTTCGTTCTTGCCTAACCGATCGACATGCTAACATAAGTGAGAATGTGATCATCTTCGACATGTTGGCAACTTATGGCAAGAGGCGAAGCAAGGTTGAAGCAAAGGCGACAACAAAGATTGAAGAACATGCAGGAATCGGTGACCGGACGCACGACCGGAAGCTGGTTGGCTGACCGGACGCACTGACCGGACCGTCCGGTCAGTGGCTCCGATCGGAATTCCAAAGAGCATGTTATTGGGACTTCTCTCGTGGATCGACCAGACGCATGGACCGGAAGCACGAAGGTGTTATCAGTTGTGGGGCCAGGGAGCTTGTCCGTTCTGACCGGACGCACGAAATGGTGCGACCGGACCCTTGACCGGACTCGCTGGTGAGTCCGGTCACTGTGCAGAAAGCCCATTTCAAAGCACAACGGCTCTATTTCGTGGGAGACTCTATATATACTTGTTTGGCCGGTATTTGGAGCTCTCTCTTGCACATTTGAACACTCTAACTCTATTGTGAGCTTGTGAGACTCCTCTCCACTCATCTCTTCATTCTAACTTTGATTCTTGAGTGAGATTGACAGAGATAGAAGTGCATTGCTTGATTTTCTTGCATCTAGAGGCACTTCATCCTTGGAGAAGCCGCGGGATTTCGTTTCTCTTGGGAATTTGCTTGGTTCCCTAGCGGCTTGGAGCAAGAGGCGGTGTTGAGCTCGATTGGAGCTTGTTCGAGGCCACACCGGTGGATTGTGAGGGGTCGTGTAAAACCCTAGGTGTTAAGCATCTTGAAAGCATGATCATTTGCATAGCATCATCATCATTTCATGCATGAGCAAGTTCATAATAGCATTTAATTTGAGTTGCTCTCATTTCATGCTTGTTTGATCTAGCTACTATAAGACCTTAGCTATAATGATGTTTTGGACCTAGATTGTGCCTAGATATATTTTTGACATAATTTAGGACCATGTTTGAACTTGTGTTTCAATTTAGAAAATTTTTATAAAATAACCCTAGAGTGTCAAACCTCTTTGACCCATTTTGAAACTCATTTCAAAAAAGTGCTTGATAGAAGTGTTTTTAGCAAAAAGTTTCTATAGATGAAATGAAGTACTTTTTATATAGAGCAAATGATCTGTTGTAAGTTTCTTGTGAAAAGGTTTGGAAATGGTTCAAATAGTGCCCAACAGTTTGGGTCAAATTTGAGTCAAATTCAAACTCTGTTTTGACTAGTTTAGTTTGACCTTGCTGTTTTTAATTTTTAGTTTCAAATCTAGGCCGAATTAGAAAAAGTTCATATTGAGTGTTTTGTAGCTTATGAAATTCTCTACAAAGTTGATGATTTGACTTTTTCCAAATTCTGCACGGATCTCGATGCACAGGCCAAAAACCAGGGCTGATTTCAGAAAAGCAGTAGGGGGGGGTGGTATCGGCGGCCGGCCGACGGCGCGCCATGGCAACGTGGCCGCTTGCCCATCGCCGATGTACGGCCTGGACCCACGCACGCCCCATGCCTTAAAAACGTGTGCCCGCGCCGCACGAAACCCCTAGCCTCACTCCCACCCCGCCGCCCGGCCGCTCCGCGCGACGAAAAAGCGCCGCCCAAGGCTCGCCGTCGTCCGCATGAAGCTCCGCGCCCCCTTGATTCGTCGCCGTCGTCGCACCAAACCGCACCAAATCGCAGCCCTAGCCTCATCCCATCGTGTGCTACGCGAATCCGTCGTCGAATCGAGGTAAAGCCCCGGTGGCGCCCCATTTCTCCCATCCCGGCGCCCCGCCGGCGAGCCGCCATGGCGCCATTAGGGCAAGTTGCCGCGCGAGCTCGTAGATCGAGCTTTCTTCTTTCTTTTTAGTGTTTTGAAGTCGCCTTAGGGTGCTCGAGGTCTAGAGCTAGGTGGATGAGTAGATCGAGCCGCCATTTCACCGAGTCGTCGCCGACGCCGCCCGCGGCGCCGCCCGATGCATGCGCACGGTGTGTCGCCGTCGTTGCTCGATAGGCCTCTAGCTTGCTTGCATGTCCTAGTTAGGTCTAGGAGAGTCGAGAACAGTCTTTGGTTCGCCGGTTCTCGCTTGAGAACGGCCGGTCAGCGCCGCCAGCACGCCGTCTGTAGTCGTCGTCGTTTCGTTAGGTTTTTAGTGCGAACCAAGGGCACCAACACGACCGCCTCTCGTCGAGTAGATGCGTTTAGAGTACTTGGTTGCCCGGTTTGGTCATCGCCGGCGAAATTCCGCCGCCGACCGCCGCTCACCGCCGCCCGTGCCCTGCTTTTGTGTCGCCGACACGCGGGCCCCCCCGATTTTCTTTTTCTTTTTCTTTTTCTCGTTTTTCAGTTGGAATGAAATGCTTTAGAAATTCATATCTTGGTCATTTTGAGTCCATTTTGAGTGAAACAAATTTTGCCATGCTTGTTAGAAGATAGGCTACAGTATAAAAAAATATGAAATCCTATTTTCTGGTAACTTTTATATAGAGTTTTAATTATGGCTCGAAATGCATGGAAATTGGAGAAAATCATATCTTTTAATTGGTGCAAGATAAAAATATGCTTTCTGTATGAAAAGTGCTTGTTTTTGTGAGTAGAGTCTAGGAAAAATACCATGCATGGTATGTTCTGTAGAAGAAATGTGTGATTTTCTATTTATGTGCTTTTTGCTATGTGATCTTTAGAAATTCATAGAAAAATGAATATTAGGGTTTTGAGTGTGAAACTTGGTGTGTTTATGTTTGATAGGTTTTAGAAGTTTTTCATACTCAGAAATCTGTTGTCTGACACTTTTCATAGTACAAAGTATTTTCATGCCCAGGTTTAGTGTAAACTTGTCATTTTTGTGTAGGACTGTATGAGCATGATCTTGCCATGATATTTTTTTATGGTAGCTGTTATATTCCAAGAAGATGCTCTGGTAATTTTTGTAGAATTTTCTAGAGTAGTTGTATATTTATTATTTTTGTGGTGCATGGAAAATAGGCTAGAAATATATGTTTATATGAAGGTAATGTGTGTTAGTATTTTTTTATTATGTGTTCCTAGCATGATTATGATCTGTTAGTAAGCTTGGTTTGATCAGCTTAGTAGTTTTGACATTTTCTTGTTCTAGCATTTTATTTAATGATAGGGTGCAAGTGTAGTGTTTGCTAGGGTATGTCATTTCATGTGCTTTAAATTATCTTTTGAAATGTCCAGTAGGTTTATTTGGTAGATAATTACTTGATTTACTTGCTGGTTAAGTTTGAGACAATTTGCATGAATAGTTTGTGAGTTATGGAGGTTGTATGTGATGTTTGGGCTGAAAACAGAGCCTCTGTTTTTCCCAATTTCGAGGCTGATAAGTTCAGATTCAGCTCTGGACAATGCGGAATGTTTTGTAGGAAATTTTGTTAGCTTTCCATAGAGTCCTAGTTCACTGAATTTAGAGTTGTAGAACTCCCCGTGTGACTGTTTTAGTGACAAAGATGTCTAGCTGCCATTTCTTGTCGGTTGAGAGATAAGGTGTTGCTTGATGTAGCTTGTTAGTGTTTCTTGTGTAGATTAAGTTATGTTTCTGCAGAAGAGATATGCACTTACTAATAGCTTGCATCATGAAGCATCCATCCATCATACATATTGTTACTCTTTGCAAGTTGATATTCATGTTATAGTAATTATATCTTTTCTCCATCATATGCATCATCTCGGGATCGGGGAAGTTCCGAGGAGCTGATCGAGGAGCCGGGAGCTGTTCCAAAGGGAGTGCAGTCCGGAGGAGTCACAGAGACGGCGAAGGGTCGACCGACGAGCTGGACCGAAAGTGTCCGAGCACGTTCCGCAACGTTCTGCGAGGCAAGCCCCCGGAGCATTCTGCCCTTTCCTAATTCTTGCAATTAAATTGACTTGAGTCTTTTATATGTTTCCCGCATTAAGTTTAGGGAAATGGTTGAAACTGTTGATGCATTATGATCCTTGTTGAAAGTTGCCCTATCCTATATAGAGGTCTAGGTTAATGCTCGAGAACATGATTGCAAAGAGACAAAGTGATTCCGTCACTTGAGGAAATGTTGTGTACAATCACATGGGTGATTGTCGAGCTGCTGTTGAGAACCTGATAAAGTAAAACATGTTAGATTGGGTGGAATTTGTGGTCTTTTCCATCTGATCGATTAAGGACTCATACTTTGTCAGAATGTGGTCGGAAGTTGAACGTACCTGGCATTTAGTAGGCTCCGCAGGGTCGTGAGCCACTAAGCTCGTGGGAATGTTAGGGGCCGGCCATGCTCGCTTTATCGCTCCTCCTTTGGTGATGGTTGGTGTGGTTAATCGGGCACAAGAAGATGCGCACGAGGGGTCGTACTTGTTGCTTACGCTCACTTGGGTGCTCGAGAAGGAGGGGGTAGCCGGCAAGACCGAGACTTTACGACCCGTAACGTCCTGGGAGTGATTGGGTCTGCCTTTGCAAAGTAGACCTGGTTTGTGTCAGGGTATTCGCCAGCTGGTTTGCAAATCGATTCGAATCGCCATCTCTCCTGGTTAGTGAGAACCCGGGTTGCGTCCACGGCAATGTAGTCTTAATCATCACAATCTATGTGTTTATCATGTTGCAGCTGATATAATTTTGATCAAGTTACTTATGCTTGTTATTTATTCTACTTGAGCAATGATTAATCTTGACTATACCGGATCTATGTTATATAATTAATAAAGTACCCTGTTAACTTGGAAAAATATACAAGTAGTATGCATAGGCTCACTAAACAACTTTAATTGCGAAATTTACTGTGAGTCAGCTGAACCCCAAATAAAGCCTAGCATGATCCTTGGAGTCTTTTATTCTATTTTGGACGGGTAAGTCTAGCTGAGTATTTTGTACTCAGGGTTTTATTCCCCGTTGTTGCGGTGAGCATGTTTACCATGGTTACCGTAAGACTTGTCTGCTTTCTGTTGATGAAGAATAAGGCCGGGGCAAGGCAAATCTATATCTCGTCTCATCTTTGCCGCTACGAGGATGACTATCTACCGGCACTATCTTATATTTGTTTTCGTTAAAAGACTATTTGGTTTTCGCAAACTATTGCTTCCGCACTTGAACCTGAGTTTGTAATAAATTATACTTCGCACTCGATGTTAATATATCGAATTTGGTTTGAAATACCCGCGGATTTTACTACCAAGCTCAACGATCCTTGTTGTATGTTGTTGATGAGTTTGAAATCACTTGGAGATTTCCGGAATACCGGGTTTATATGGACTCAAGTGTAGACTGCGATTGCTTCGGTGATTGCGAATTATACTTGATTTCTTATAAATTGGTCGGCTCTGTCACTGGTCGTTCCTTACCCCGCGGGGGATTCGCAAAAGGAGCTCTAGTGGATTGCTCGTGGCAATTGTTTGATCCTCTCTTGTGATCGGTGTGCTTGAGCTCCCACCAGGGATTTGGCACCGTGCCATTAAGCTTAACAACCGTCAAGTGAGTGTATCGCCACAACGGTGACTAGCGTGCCGGCAAGCACGTGAACCTCGGTGAAAAATCATCGTGTCAACCTTGTGCTTGTTCTTTGGAGAATTCTATTGGTACACGGTGATTGGCGTCCTCGACACTACAACGGTGGTATTGTATCCTAGTCCACTTGCTTTACATTCACTAGTTATCTTGTGTAGTTTGTAGTGTGGTAGAATTGCTTAGCCTTGTGTACCTCCTAGTTGTTGTTTTAGTTAGTTTGCTTTGTCCACCTAGGAGTATCTTAGCGACCTAGCTCTTGAGTGTGATTAGTAATCATAGAATTGCTAGTGTTGTTAGAAGGCTTGCATAGTTAGAAAGAAGCATTGCTTATTTGCTACGCCATCTTTTATACTAACCGCTTTGCTTAGTGCTGTTGCAAGAATTTTTAATAGGCTATTCACCCCCCCTCTAGCCATTAGGACCTTTCAGAAGGTAACTGTTGGTATTTATTAACGCGAACAGAGAAATCCGCAAGCGCACGGATACCGATGTAGCTTTCACCCGGGAGTATTCCAGAGTATCGATTTTCCACGGGGAACGTGAAGTGTACTAGAAAGGTTTAGAACGTCCTAAGATAATAATGGTAATGATGTGGGAAGAGAGGGTTAAGTTTTCTAAGTATTCTAATGAGATCTATATGATCAAAGGCTCACTCTACTTTACTTACGTCGAACAACGGTACCGTCCCCGATCCTCGAAAAAGACCGGGAAAGGGTGATCGGGGAAGGCCGCCAAAAAGCTCTACGAATCACCAACCCGAACGTGGTGGATTACAAAGACCGACAGGTTGTCACCCCGCTACCACAACTAACCGTGGGATTGGGCGCAAACTCGGGTAAACTCTAGTCTAGACACCACGTCTACACTATCGATTACTACTCTAGCCACGCATTTATAACTAGAGCACTCAATACGAAATGAGATCTAGTAAATATAGTAAAGTAAGAACTGAAAGTAATTAAATAGAATAAATAGAAATAATAAATGAAGAACCCGGAGATTGTCAAGACGAACTTGTTGCGGCAGAAGTACAAATGATGATGAAGATCCGACAGTCCGGATCTCCAAATTTCTCCTCGCCTCTCTTCTTGATCTTACAACTAGATGAACTAGAAGAACTAGAACTAGAACTAGAACTAGATGAACTAGACAACTAGAGGGACCTCTCTCTCTTCTAATATGAAACCCTAGATTTTTCTCTGTCGATAGCTAATGAGGAGATGATCTGAGATGATTGAAACCAGGGGCCTGGGGGCTTGCTTATATAGTCGGGAGGAGGTGCCACATCTTGGACTTGGATTACAACTCGTACTCCACTGTCGCCCTCGGATCAAACCGACATTAAATGAGCGGATTAGATTGCGTCTTAGAGGCGGTTGGAGAAGCTTCGAAGCGGGGGCCGACGTGGGTCGAGGGGGGCCGGCCGGCCGGCTGTTATTTAGGCGGTCGGCCCGGCAAGAAGGGCCCACTTCGTGGGTCCCGCGGACTGGTGCCTTCTCGAACCTTCTGGACTCCTATTTCTTGGGTGTTAAGTCTTGATCACGTCGGGATTAGTCCGGAGCTTTCTAGAGTCTTTCTCGGAGTTGGATTGCGTTACGTTATGAGTCGCACGGCTCGCGAATTCGATGTTTTCCCTGTTTAGTCCCCTCGCAATTCACAACTTTACCAAAACTGGTGGAAATATGTTAGTGACACCCTATTCTAGGTTGTTATTATGATTTATATCCCTTTCTCATGTTTATTTGATTAATAAATTTATATGATAACAAGTGTCAACAAACTCCCCCAAGCTTACCCTTTGCTAGTCCCTAGCAAAGCTATATGCTATAGTAGGATCAGGAGTTGCTACTACGATTTCACACCTCAGAAGCACTGTGTTTATCAGAAATAAATTCTCCTCTTAACCAGATTGCTCTCTCATACCTTTTACCATAGGGCGTAGCCTTTTCACAAATCATAAGCAATTAAAAGACAGAACAATCAAGTTAAGTACCATGTCTCAAGCTCTTTGATCAACTATCATCCTGGGGTTTTGCAATATTTTTCAAAAGAAACTCAGAGATCCTATGTATGACCCTCTTAAGTAGATTATGGTAGTGGAATTACACATGTGGTAGGACATACATAGTGGGATGATAGTGGTGAAGTGAATGAGGATGAAAGGTAGTAAATAGCCCTTAGCCTTTTCTAGTATTTTTCTTCTCAAGCATCTTGGACTATATCTCTCTTTCTAAAAATTGCTAAGACCTGGGCTGTCCATTCTTGGAGAGGTGGGCTTTTGCCCCGGACTTGTGTCCATTTTTCTCTCTCCTTAGAGATGTGGGCCCTACTCACCCTCGGACACGTGTCCATTATTCATCTCTAAATATTATTATTATTAGGGAGGTAGGCCCTTCTCGCCTAGTATGACTTTTGTCCGTTACTCTCCCTCTCTCGTCTCACTTTTCTCTAGATATTTATTTTTCTTTTCTCTCTCTTTTTTTTTTTTTCGAATGTAGCCCAGCCTCTATTTGGCATAAAAACACTGAGAGAGACATATCCAAAAAAATTGCAAGAGTTTATTTTTGTAATTATGGCTAGCGGCTTGATGGAGTATGGGGATGCGTACTTCCGGTTAGAAGAAGCGGCGTATTTAGTGGAGTGGGATGATCTTGATGCGAATGATAGACTTTTAAGGGTCATAGCTAAGGAACTCATCATGTAATGTTTTATAATTTTCAAAGATAAAACCAGGAATCAAGTATCTCTAGGAATATGATAAACAGCACTCAATTTTTCATGTATCTTTATCCTTCAACGCTAAGACTCAGATTAAGCATGTGCTTCCCACAGTATTGGGTTTAGAGCAAATTAAGCATTTAAAGCTTTGGGAGAATCTAAGTCCAAAGTGTAAGTACTTTTAAGAGGAATTAAGGCGGAGCAACTATTCATCATTTCCTTAGCATATATCAAGATCATAATTAAAAGGAAGAAAGCAATCTAGCAAAGATCTAGCATTTATTAGACTCTTTAACACTAAGACTTTTATTTAAGACTCATTAACTCTAAGCAAATATATAACTAGCTAATATTTAAAATGGATAGGATAGTGATACTTATTGTGATAATCGGGGGTGCTCTCCCCAAGCCGGATCTTGAAGTAGTCCTTTGATTCCCTTGGAGCTTGTTCGCCTTGGTCTTCCTTAAATATTCTCCCCCGCAAATATTAATTCCACATACCCGAAGGAACAAATTCTAGGAACATGTTGTGAGCCTTCATGTGCTCACTTCTTTTTGGGTTTTTCTATAAAAGCATGGACCTTCATGTGCCCACATATTTTTGAAAATTTTTCTATGCAAAAAGGATGATGATGCAAAAACATATGAATGCAATATTTTTTTATATTTTTATTTTTGTGCCACCACAAAGAAGGGAGTGCTTACATGGGGCTTAAAGATAAACAGATGCAAATGCAACAACATATTTATGGTCTTTTCTAATGCAGGTGTAGGAAAGTAAATATGCTAAAGGAAATATGCTAATTTAAATATGCTTTGCAGAAAATAAATATGCAGATAAATACCGAGTTACCTCTTGATGAGAGTTTTGAGTACTTACTCCCATGGCGTGCTGTCATCTCTGACGCCTCGTCGGAATGTCGTGTCTGGTATGATGTCTTCAATGATCTCGACGAGTGGCGTAGATGAGGTAGCCGATGGTGTTTGTTCGGTTGGTGACGCGGGTAGCGGTAGGTCTTCCCGAAGGTGTACTCTTGTTGTCCTCTTTAGTAGGTGATGATTCTTTCTTTCCCCATGCTTACTTCTTCGGGTAGCGTCTCCGCGTCTTGTTCTTCTTGGGCTTGATAAATGGAGGATGCCCTCCCCGAGCTAGGTATTCACCTAGTCTCTTAGCGATGTTGGAGTGAGGTAGACAATTGTGGAGGTGTCAACCCCTCTTGGTCCTTCAAATCTTGCTTGATCACTCCTTGAGTGCTTCATCTGATCTTGACAGTTGCATCTCCTAGTAGGATGGCATCACCCATGTTCCTTGCTCAGTGTGCATGTCGTAGGTCGGGACATTCACTTGTGGAATTTTGGAGAAGTGGCGCACTCCTCCACATTTTGCGCAAAGTGTGTCCTTTGCATAGACAAGGTAGAGATCAAGTGCATGGGCTCTATTGGTGGGAAAACACCAATAGAACCAAAACTTTATTCATCTTACTCTATCCTTGGGCACATCTAAACATGGTAACATCATGTGTTCTATTTATTTATGACAAAGGTGACAAGATCAGACACCAAGCATGAAAGTAGCATTTAAAATTGTAACATGAATGATGAGTGATCAAGTGAGTGGTGTGAAGAACAAATTATAGAGCTAAACATGTTGAGATCATCGATAGAATCAAGCAAAGTTGTAACTCTAACATGTTTGACTTTATGAGTAAGCCATGATAAAGAGAAGGTTCTATGACTTACCTCAAGATGTTACCTTTAATATTTGGAGCATGATGGCGCTGGAACATCTTGTAGAAGTCCTTGTGTCTTGCTTCATCTCAGTGTGAGCTCATCTCAGGACCTCCCCCAAGCTTATTTGAGAGTGTCTTATTTCCTACAGGGGTTAGTCCAACAAAAGATTCTTTTCGCTCCAATCCTATAATGATTAGTGACGTAAAACACCCGAAGGAATATTTTCACATGTATATTTATATACTCATATCACAAGGAAAAGTAAAGACTCATGTTCTATCTCAAGAATTCTTATTTTAGGACACAAGCTCTTCCTTAGGAAACCTTTTGAAAGCTACTTAAGATAGTGAAGTGGTCTCCCCTTCAACACCACCTATATCAAGATTCATGACCACGAGATCTAGAATATTTATTATAGATGAACGCATCTACAATCACCCTCTCAAAATCTATAGGAGGCAAGAGCACGAGGGGTTGTACGTCTTGAGAGTGGTTAGACTAGAGAGACTAGGTAGTTCGGGAAGTTTCTCATATGAGCATGAACTAGATGAAGTGTCTATGTAGTAGCTTCCATGCTCATTGATGTCATCCTTCTTCTCAAACTCCAAGGTTGATTTGTCATAGATATCTAAAGTTTCTCTTGGAGTGGTGTCTCTCGTGTCGATCTCATCTAAGGTCTCGTCCCATCCATTCAACGGTCGTAGCATATAACTCTTTATTATCCTCTAGCCATTGTTGTCGCTCTTCTTGGTCTTCCCCGTGGTCTTGATGGCTCCTATATTTAGGTTGTCTTGATGAATTTTTAGGGCCCTCAAGGGTCTCAAGGGAAAGAGAGTACAAGGATTCATCGGGGTTAAGGATGGGTCTGAAAATGGGTTCGAATATGTAATCTTGTCTAGGCATGAAAGGGGAGGAAATAAGATCGTCTTCTAGGTAGCTTGGCTCTCCTTCTATGGCATCACTAGACATGCCATCATAGAATTCCTCCCGATATCCTTTGTAGGAACGAGAACATTTTCTAAGAGACTCCTCCTCAAAAGAATTTGAAATATATTCACTTGGAGGTCTCTTAGGTGGATGCATTCTAAATGATAAATTCGAGGCATTCCTAGAATTTTCAAAAAGATCAACCTCGATGGAAGGATGGGATTCATCACTCTCTAAAGTGTTTAGAGTGTGATGTGTTTCCATAGTAGAAGATTCTATGGCAACCAAATCTTTAGAAGATATTATAGGAATTTTAGATTTGGTTGCGTGTGTCTCCTCTTGTTGTTGTTCGGGCTTGGCTCGACTTCTTTTTCGGGTACTCATCAAAAACGTTAGTGTAGGGAGTGTTGTCAAGGATTTTCTCAAGAATGGCTTTTCCCTTACTAACTAGTTTATGTGAGAATGATCCTCCCCGAAGTGATATCGAGATGCAGCAGCGACTTCCTTGTTAAGACCGCGATAAAAGTGATAGAGCAGGACATGGTCGCAGGAAAGGTTTGGGCCCGAATTGGTAAGGCTTGTGAATCTAGCCCAGGCTGCTCCTAGAGTCTCCTTCTCTTTTTGTCTAAATGTAAGAACTTCTATTCTAAGGTCAGCGATTTTTTAAAAAGAGGAAAGAAGGCAAGACAAAATTTGTCTCGAAGTTCATCCCAATCTCCATTTACGTTTCCTACTGAGTGAGCATACCATTTTCTCGCTCTTCCCTCAAGGGAGAACGGAAATAATTTCCATTTAATGGTCTCTTGTGTCATGCCGAAATATTCCCGCAAGAACACAACTGCTCAAAATCTCTAAGGTGGGTGTATGGATCTTCATGTGCTAACCCGAGAAGGATTGCTCCCGAACCATGGCTATAAGAGCGGGGCGAAGCTCATAGCCATCTATAAGAATAGGGTGTGAAGATGATGGAGGCTCCAACATGTCGCCCTTTGGAGCAAAGAATTTAATGATAGGAGTGAAATCCATGTGGTATAGGTAGGGGTAAAAGGAAAGAAAGGTAGAAGGGAAAAAAGGTAAAAAGGTAAAAGGACAATCGTGGTTCTAACTAGCACAGCTACCGTTCCCGAAACGGCGCCGTAAAGCTTGTTGGTATTTATTAACGCGAATCAGAGAAATCCGCAAGCGCACGGATACCGATGTAGCTTTCACCCGGAGTATTCCGTAGTATCGATTTTCCACGGGGGAACGTGAAGTGTACTAGAAAGGTTTAGAACGTCCTAAGATAATAATGGTAATGATGTGGGAAGAGAGGGTTAAGTTTTCTAAGTATTCTAATGAGATCTATATGATCAAAGGCTCACTCTACTTTACTTACGTCGAGCAACGGCATCGGCCCCGATCCTCGAAAAAGACTGGGAAAGGGTGATCGGGGAAGGCCGCCAAAAAGCTCTACGAATCACCAACCCGAACGTGGTGGATTACAAAGACCGACAGGTCATCACCCCCGGGCTACCACAACTAACCGTGGGATTGGGCGCAAACTCGTAAACTCTAGTCTAGACACCACGCCTACACTATCGATTACTACTCTAGCCACGCACGATAACTAGAGCACTCAATACGAAGCGGAGATCCAAAGAAATATAGTAAAGTAAGAACTGAAAGTAATTAAATAGAATAAATAGAAATAATAAATGAAGAACCCGAGATTGCTGAAGACGAACTTGTTGCGGCAGAAGTACAATGATGATGAAGATCCGACAACCCGATGAACTTTCTTTTTCCGCCTCTTCTTGATCTTACAACTAGATGAACTAGAAGAACTAGAACTAGAACTAGAACTAGATGAACTAGACAACTAGAGGGACCTCTCTCTCTTAATATGAAACCCTAGATTTTTCTCTCGATAGCTAATGAGGAGATGATCCGAGATGATTGAAACCAGGGGCCCGGGGGCTTGCTTATATAGTCGGGAGGAGGTGCCACATCTTGGACTTGATTACAACTCGTACTCCACTTTGTACCCCTCGGATCAAACCGACATTAAACGAGCGGATTAGATTGCGCCTTAGAGGCGGTTGGAGAAGCTTCGAAGCGGGGCCGACGTGGCCGAGGGGGAGGCCGGCCGCCCGTTATTTAGGCCGGTCGGCCCGGCAAAGAAGGGCCCACTTCATGGGTCCCGCGGGACCGGTGCCTTCTCGAACCTTCGGACTCCTATTTCTTGGGTGTTAAGTCTTGATCACGTCGGGATTAGTCCGAGCTTTCTAGAGTCTTTCTGAGTTGGATTGCGTTACGCTGCGTAGTCGTACGGCTCGCGAATTCTGATGTTTTCCCCGTTTAGTCCCCTCGCAATTCACAACTTTACCAAAACCGGTGGAAATATGTTAGTGACACCCTATTCTAGGTTGTTATTATGATTTATACCCCTTTCTCATGTTTATTTGATTAATAAATTTATATGATAACAAGTGTCAATAAGAACAAAATCTAAAAATTTGGTGGGACACCTCCTTTTCTTGTAGCTTGTTGACAAAAAAAATTTGAGTCGATTCAAAGAAAATGTTGCCGCACATCCTCACAATGGTCCACATTTCTCACACATGTTCTAATCACTAGGTGAGAGATCCCTATGGTAGTGTGAAATGTGTAGTACCACTTTCTCGAAATCATCTCAAAACTTTTTTGGGGTGTCTATGGAAGCAAACTATGGTGTTGTAGTGCATTTTTGCAATTTTTTTACCTTTATTTTGGTATTTTAACATTTTTTCTTGAGTAAATCAACAAATAATAACAATAAATAGGTAAACTTGTTCTGAAAATTACACAAATGCACATAGCATCATAGTTTGGCTCCATGAACACCCCAAAAAAGTTTGAGATGATTCAAAGAAAGTGGAACTATACATCCCACACAAGCTTCAACATCCGTCACTTAGTGACTAGGACATGCGTTAGAGATGTGTGCCTTTGAGAGGATGCACATCACGACTTTCTCTAAATCAACTTAATGTTTTTTTTGTCAACATGGTACACGAAAAGAATGTGTCCATGCAAGTTTTTAGATTTTTTAGCTTTATTTTGATATTTTAACATTTTTTCTTAAGTAAATCAACAAATAATCACAAGTAATAGGTAAACTTGTTCTGAAAATTACACAAATGCACATAACATCATAGTTTGGCTCCATGAACACCCCAAAAGGTTTGAGATGATTCAGAGAAAGTGTGTAATTATGCCAAGGCAGGGGGCTATGTGCCACTAGATATTAACAAAAAAAAAATGACATGCAAACAGATTCATAATTGCAAAAGCTAACTTCATATATATAATAGTCCGAAAGTCACATAAAACCAGATGAGACTTAATTGTTCTCCTTCCACCACGCACAACCATATTTATAACTTACAAGCACAATCAAACAGAGATAATTATAGATAGAGTCCAAATTGGACACCTCGTCCCACCAAGTTCTAGGGAGATACTCCTCTTTAGCTCCTCAATCTCGCCTTCAACTCCGCCTTCAACTTCGCAATGATCTTGTCATTCTTGTCTTGCGTGAGGAGGACATTGATTCTAGTGTTGACGTCGGACAATTCCAGCTTTGGTCACTGTCGGACATCTCTTCATTCTTTTGGGACACCTCGTGCGGCTCGGCCACCTTCACCGACAATTCTTCCTTCAAACCGCACCTCGCTTTTGGCATAAGTGCAAAGAATGCAATTTCGCGAGAAATATATAAAACATTAAACACATACCCAAAATTACTAAGAGTGCAAACTTGGTAAATGTAGTGGCGTAATGTTCAAATATAAGTTCTTTTGATCATATACTTGAAATAGACACATACCGAAATGTTCAAATATAAGTTGCTAACTTCGGTGTCACTTGCATCCAAACAACACATGGAAAAAATAACCGCATGTTTCTCGCAATTTGTTTTCTAATCGCTGCACTCGCGACATTGGTCCACCGATTTAATCGTGATACTCCAATCCTATGCGGTTGCGAAACATTGATCTTAATTTTTTATGGTCGCCAAGGCTAGTATCGAGTATAGATGAATATATGGTGACAACCTTCTCGCTGTAGAATGGTTTTTGTATGCGGGAAAACTATTTTGGTCCTTCAAAGAATTTTTTAATTTAATATAAATTGTTGGTGAACGAATACTTTGGTAGGTGGTTGCAAGAGTGAGAGGCATGGGAACACGCGCCAATAACTGCACATTTAGTAGGGGGTTTTTGACTGTGGGAGGGGTACTCGAACAGCCCACTTCCTGAGTAGTTTTCCATCTTCTTTCTCTATATATCTGACCAAGGAACCGCCTGCACTTCTGCCCACTCGGTGCATTTTCTTTTGATCGATCATTCTTGATCTCACCAAGCAACCGCATCCATGAAGGACCAGGGCAATGCGCGGCGTGATGTCAAGAAGCACCGGGAGATGAGTATGTTCTCGAACTGTTTTCTCTCAGATCTACTCCTCCTTGTGGATGGTTTGTTTGTAGTTTCTAATGTAGTGCAAGTGTTTTGTGATCCTATTTTGGATGCTGGATGTTTGAATGTAAAATGGGTCGTTATGCTGGATGCTGGATGATCTACAAATGCCGTCTATTTTTGTTCTCGATAATGGAAATGGGTTAACCCGGTTGGGGAAAAAAATCTAC
Organism: Hyparrhenia diplandra; assembly: GCA_015847255.1. NCBI lineage: Eukaryota > Viridiplantae > Streptophyta > Magnoliopsida > Poales > Poaceae > Hyparrhenia > Hyparrhenia diplandra. The sequence continues at coordinate 86,590 of JADLZK010011262.1, read as the reverse complement.
TCGCCCTTCTTTAATCAGAACCTTGACATGAATTTCTCTCGCTTTCTTTGTGAAGGTCTTCTCGATCCAAAGGACGATGATGTCTACCTAGATCTAGTGAAGATGAAGGAGGCGCCGCGAGAGGAGCGTCACGGGCCACATGTACACCAGGCGTCATCGTGACTAAAGACCGATCAAGCCCCGGCTTGCCGAGTCCCGCCGCAATGATGTTACCCATGACTTTGCTATGAACACTATGTTTCAATCTTCTTGCGCTACACATGCTTTATTTATTTGTACAATTTTGTATGATTTTGTGAAATTCTATGTAGATGGATAATTATAATTTCCGTGATGTGAATGACACATAAGAATGAGCTAGATATTTTTTCATGGATATATGGTATTTTTTTTTTACTTGCACGATGATTTGTTTTTTTCTTATGATTATTTGCTGAAATTATTCAGGGACGGCCGAACGTCTAGCACAACTCCTTGAAGCCGCGACGCGCATTCGTGAAAGCGAAACATCGTCCACGTGGAGCGCTCAACCGGAAGGCGAGGATCAAGCGTGCTTTTTCGCCGTTTGGTTGAGGCCGCCAAGGAGACTAAGGAGTCCGAATAGATTTGATCTATGTCATATGTATCTTTTTTGTTTCATGCTGTAATTTGGGATGTGTAACAATTGCCGGTCGGTCGGTTAGTTGTCAAACTATTGGTTGTTACATTGGCGTGCTTGTTTAATTAAAATGTGAACAACCACAAACAAAATGTGACAAAGAAGCGGCATGAAAACAAAATACACCGCTATATCGAACACTAAATTGCAATCAAAAATTCATTCAATTAAATTTGTATTATAATCGATCACTAAGAACTTGCTATTGGTTCTACGTCTTTGTGAGTTCATGCATGATCAAACACAAGCAAGGTGCCTAGCACCAAAGAACCCTACAAGAAACTCAAAAACCCCACCCAATAAACCCTAGCCTCACCTAGGGGTTGTGCGCCGAGGTCGGCGAAGCGGCGACGAGGTCGGGTTGATGGCCCTCACGTAACGAAGCACCGCTTGCATGCGCTGCTTAGCGGCGGGGGGAGCCATGGCGAGCCGAGCCCCCATCTCAAACCCCGGTGGGACATCCGAATGTGGATGCCGCCGCCGCCGCGAGCGCCGCCCGATGCCGCCCCTGAAGGACCAGCCCGGGAGGATGAGGCGCCGGTGCCGGCGGCAACCGGTGGAGCCACGTTGTCGCCGTCATCGCTGCCACGGAGCCACCTCCCGGTCTTCTTGTCGTGCTTCCGTTGCTAGCGCGTGCGGATCGGGCAGGATTCTTCATCTCCATGAGGCGGGGCGGCGTCCTTCGCGGGCGGAGGAAGGCGTGGCGGCGGTTGTAGCGGCGGTGTGAAAGGTCCTAATGGCTAGAGGGGGGGGTGAATAGCCTATTAAAAATTCTTGCAACAACACTAAGCACCCGGATTAGTAAATAAGATGGCGAAGCTAATTAAGCGGTGCTACGAGCTAACTATGCAAGCCACAAGCAAGAGATGATGTTTCTAATATCTCTAAGATCACTCAAGGCCTAAGTCACTAGTTTACTCCTAGGTGAACAAGCAATTCTAACTAGATTATCAACTAGGAGCTAACAAGGCTAAGCAAACTAAACTCACTACTCAAGCTAACAAGCTAAGCAAGGCTACACAAGATATATCAAAGTAAATGCACGTGTAGTAGTGAACGATATACCGACGTCGAAGTGTAGAGGTGGAAGCCAATCACCGTGATCAACAAGAAATCTCCAACGAGCACAACAAGGTTGACACGATGATTTTTCACCGAGGTTCACGTGCTTGCCGGGCACGCTAGTCCCGTTGTGGCGACACACTCACTTGACGTATGCTGCTTAATGGCCGGTGCCAAATCCCCTATGGGAGCTCAAGCAAACGATCACAAGAGGGGTCCAACAAGCCACGAGCAATCCACTAGTGCTCCTTTCGCGAATCTCCCGCGAGGTAAGGAACGACCCCTCACAATCACCACCGGTGTGGCCTCAAACAAGCTCCACTTGAGCTCAACACCGCCTCTTGCTCCAAGCCGCTAGGGAACCGGGCAAATTCCCAAGAAAACAAGAATCCCGCGGCTTCTCCAAGGATGAAGTGCCTCTAGATGCAATCACCAATGCAATGCACTTCTATCACTCTCAATCTCACCAAGAATTCGAGTTAATGGATGGAGAGATGAGTGGAGAGGAGTATCAAATGCTCACTAGCAAGTTGGAAGCTTCAAATGTGCAAGAGAGAGCCTAAGGAACCAGCCAACCAAGTATATATAGGGCTCCACACGAAATGGAGCCGTTGCTCCAAAAAATTTGCTCTCTGCGGGGTGACCGGACGCACCGACCGCAACCACCAGCGGGTCCGGTCGCGAGTCCGGTCGCAGCGTCCGGTCACAACAGACAAGCTTCGGGCCCACTGCTGGCACCCTCCTCCATGCGTCCGGTCAGGGAGTCCGGTCGACCACCGGAAGCTTCCGGTCCTGCGTCCGATCCCTGCGTCCGGCCAAAACCGGCTGCGGGGCTCTTTGCCGACGCATCCACCGAAGCCACCGGGTGCGTGCGTCCGGTCACTTTGCCGAGCGTCCGGTCGCCCTGAAACAGCTACATCTTCTTCTTTTTCTTTGCTCTTTGCTTCAAACTTGCTTCGCCTCTTGCCATGGGTTGCCAACACGTCGAAGATGACCACGTTATCACCAATGTTAGCACGTCAAGATGTTAGGCAAGATCGAAGTTAGTGCTCTCAAGTCCTAAATGCAATATGCAAGTCAATTGGACCTAGACGCACTTCACCAAAGGATTGTCGCGGCATCCCCTCTTGATAGTCGGCTATCTATCCTATAATGTGATCACACGCTCTATCGTGTCTTGATCACCGAAAGAAAAACCCTATCAAGATACCTTTGCCTTGATCTCTCGGGTTCCTCTCAAGCCGATCACCGAGCTTGACGATCCATCAAGTCCACCGACATTGTCCATGTTCATGATCATCATGCTCCTTGTCATCCATCTAATCCTTTCTTAAGTCACACACTTAAAGCAAAGGATTAGTCCACAAGTGTGTCATCAATTTTCAAAACCAAACATGAGATTTCACGGTGGTGGAGTCGGAGCCCGGGAAAGGAGAAATGAAATGAGGCCCGGATTCAGATCAGTTTTTTGGTTTTCTAACATTTATATTTTTTTCCTTTCCCTATTTTTTTGCCACTTTTTGTGTGTGACCATGGCATTGTAATTTATATTTGTTTTTGTCAACATGTGTCCATCACCACTTTCTCTCGAATTAGATCAAATTTTTTTGTCAACATGGTACACCAAAAGGGGGTATCCTTGCAATTTTTAGATATTTTTAAACTACATTTGGGTATTTTGACATTTTTTAAACAAATCAACAAATAATAACAATAATATGTGCACTTGGTCTAAAAAATTGCACAAATGCACACAACATCATAGGTTGGCTCCATAGACACCCCAAAAAGTTTGAGATGATTTCGAGAAAGCGGTACTACACATCTCACACTATCATGAGCATCTCTCACCTAGTGACTAGAACATGTGCGAGAGATGTGGGCTATTGTGAGGATGTGCAACAACACTTTCTCGAGAATCAACTCAAATTTTTTTTGTCAACATGCTACACCAAAAGGAGATGGCCATGCAAAATTTTAGATTTTTTTACCTTGAATTTGGTCTTTTAACATTTTTTCTTGAGTAAATCAACAAATAATCACCAAAATAGGTAAACTTGGTCTAAAAATTGCACAAATGCACACAACACCATAGGTTGGCTCCATAGACAACCCAAAAAGTTTGAGATGATTTTGAGAAAGTGTTACTACACATTTCAAGCTAGCATGAGCATTTCTCACCTAGTGACTAGAACATGTGAGAGAGATGTGGGCCATTGCGAGGATGTGCAACAACACTTTCTCAAAATTGACTCAAATTTTGTTGTCAACATGGTACACCAAAAGGAGGTGTCCATGCAAATTTTTAATTTTTTTACCTTGATTTTGGTATTTTAACATTTTTTCTTGACTAAATCAACAAATTATCACAATAATAGGTAAACTTGGTCTAAAAATTGCACAAATGCACACAACATTATAGGTTGGCTCCATAGACACAAAATTGCACAAATGCACACAAATGCCAGTTTTCAGATTTTCTATGTACTTTAGGGTATTTTAACATTTATTTGTGAGTAAATCAAGAAATAATTACATTAAAAGGAAAAATTGCGCAAATGAAGTGTCCTTGCCACCACAAATCTCATTCCCCATCTCATCCGGACTCTGCCGCCGCCGTGTCCCGCCGCGTCGCCAAGCGGCCGCCGTGTCATGACTAAGGGCGGAGGCGTGAATCTGCGACGGGCATGTCTCTCCCCAGCCGCCAAGGTGAGGGGTTGGAAGTCCATGCCGGTAAGTTCCCCGCCGCACCCGCATCTTCCTCGAGGTTAGATTAGGGTTTGTTTATTGTTTTGATTCAACCCTCGGTGATTGGATTGGGGTTTGTTCATTGTTCCGATTCAACCCGGTGATTGGATTATGGTTTGTTCTTCAAAGAATGCTTTGGTCATCTATCATTTGGCTTAGTTCTTTCATTAGATTGTTTTCTTTCATTAGAGAAACAAATCTCAGTGCTGAGGCCTTTTGATTTCCTAAACCCTATTGCCGATGATGACATTTGTGGCGACCATCGTGAACTTAATGAGCTGAACATTGTGGTGATCATGTTGGTTTGTTCTCCTTTTGATGCTACAATTATGTACATTCAAATTTCAGATGCAAGCACAACAGTAGGAAATGCTGAAGAAAATGGATGCTCTGGAGAAGAAGATGCATGAGCCCGTCGACGAGGGGTCGTCAACTAACGACATGGTGGGATTAGGCTGTCCTATCTTAATCTTATGTTGTTACTGAAACTTTACTACATTCAAATGGAACCTGAATCTGTTGCCTTCATATTTCAGAATGCCATTTCTTTGAAGATGAACAAGATGGAGAACAGGTTGATGAAGCATGTGAATGAGACCTTTGACCAGTGCGTTGCCAACCTGGTGAAACTTTAGAGTTTGGACAACAAGTTGGAGGAAAAGTCTTTGCAGTGGGTTCACAGATGCAGAAGAAGATGGATGATCTGCAGAACTAGTTTGAGGAGAAAGTCCAAGAGAATAGGGAAATGAAGGCTCGCCTAGTCAACCTGGAAGACATGTTCTTCAAGAATGCTATCGTATTGGCAAAAGATTGGAAGGCGAAGAACCAAGTCATCGCACAGCTGCAGGAGGACCTGAAGAAATTGAAGGAGAAGAACTAAGGATCTGGAAGACTGCTATGAAGCACCTAGATGGCTTTTGTTTGGTTTTCTGGATGTACCTGTAAATATGGTGCTGTTATGTAGTCTTTTAGGTTCTGGTGATGCATGTATGAACTTAGGATATGGTGTCGGATGTAGGAACTTAAGTCTCACTTGAAGTTGGATGTAAGAACCTAATAACAGTATCTAATCAGAATTATGGCTTGTGTCATAGCAGCCATAATGCTTATCTAATCAGAATGGAGCCATAATGCTTATGTAATGAGAATTATGTCTTGTGTCATAACTTAGGATATGGCTTTTGTTCCGGAATGCTTATCTAATCTGCCTTGTCTCATAGCGCCTTGATGTTTTGGTTTGTTTCCAAAGTGATGTATTGCTTATCTAATCGAATTTCTTGCAAAAACTGCGATCCGATGTTTGGCAGTTCAAGAGACTATTTAGATGCTGCCACCCAAAAAAAAAAAAAAATTAAAACTTCCCAAATTTGAAAGTGTCCATATTACCACCTAAAACAAATATAAGTACTAATCTAATGCAAACATCTAAATAGCACAATGGTAACACTCTCTAAGGTTGAGTTGTAGGTGCCAAGTTCAAACCCCTTAGGATCTTAATTGTTTTGGTATAATCAACATTTATGTTCTTTTTTTTTCTTTTGCTTTCTCTATTTTATTTTCTTTTTTTATCTTTTTTTTGTGTGTGAGCATGGCATATTTTGGCTCCCAAAACACAACAAAAGAGTTTGAGATTATTTTGAGAAAGTGGTACTACACATCTCACACTATCATGAGCATCTCTCACCTAGTTACTAGAACATGTGTGAGAGATGTAGGCCATTGTGAGGATGTGCAACAACACTTTCTCGGGAATCGACTCGATTTTTTGTTAACATGCTACACCAAAAGGAGGTTTCAATGCAAAGTTTTAGATTTTAGCTTTATTTTGGTATTTTAACATTTTTTTCTTGACTAAATCAACAAATAATCACAATAATAGGCAAACTTGGTCTAAAAATTGCACAAATGCACACAACATCATAGGTTGGCTCTATAGACACCCCAAAAGAGTTTGAGATGATTTCGAGAAAGTGGTACTACACATCTCACACTATCATGAGCATCTCTCACCTAGTGACTAGAACATGTGTGAGAGATGTAGGGCATTGTGAGGATATGCAACAACACTTTCTTAGAATGGACTCAATTTTTTTTTTCAACATGCTACACCAAAAGGAGGTGTCAATGCAAAGTTTTAGATTTTTGTAGCTTTATTTTAGTATTTTATCATTTTTTTCTTGACTAAATCAACAAATAATCACAATAATAGGCAAACCTGATCTAAAAATATCACAAATGCACACAACATCATAGGTTGGCTCTATAGACACCCCAAAAAGTTTGAGATGATTTTGAGAAAGTGGTACTACACATCTCACACTATCATGAGCATCTCTCACCTAGTTACTAGAACATGTGTGAGAGATGTAGGCCATTGTGAGGATATGCAACAACACTTTCTCGGAATCAACTCAATTTTTTTTGTCAACATGCTACACCAAAAGGAGGTGTCAATGCACAGTTCTAGATTTTTTAGCTTTATTTTGGTGTTTTAACATTTTTCTTGAGTAAATTAACAAATAATCACCAAAATAGGTAAAGTTGGCCTGCTTTTTTATTTTTTTTTATTTTGACAAAAGCCGGGCCGCAAAAGTTCCCCTCAAAAACCGACGTCGCCTACCCTAATCCCTCTTCACATTCCGTCGCCGCCGCCGCCCCATGACCCCGCCGCAACCGACCTCGCCGGCTCCGAGAAGATGGTGAAGGACCAAGCCTAGTTCGCCGGCGACGTGGGTGGCGGTGTCCAGCGTCATAGGGGGGGCGACAACGCCGGGCCGTCGTTGAAGAAGTTGAAGGCTCTCCCAGGCTCCCCCCTGCTGCCCATCCCGCCACTCCCAAGACCTCGTCGGTGACCCACGTGAGAATCCGCCGCCCCAACACCTTGTTCATACAATGACTGTTCATACTTTTGCAAGATTTTTTGATAGTTTATGCTTAGCCCTATTCATACATTCACTGTGGGATTTAGAGGTGGTAAACTTAGGTAGGTAGATCTATTTTAGAGGCCGATACATCTATTTAGAGGTAGATATGCTTTCATGCTTTGATGATAGATCTAAGTAGTGTATAGATTTTGAATGCATTTAGACAGAAGTTTGACAGAGGCTATAATTGTTTAGTATTTAAACTGAATTTATACTGAATTTTGAAAGAATTTTTACATAAGGAAATAATTGTTTGTTATGTATTGACATAAGTGAAACTAGTTATGGCATGATCGCACCGCCCCCGGCCCGGCACTTTAGTTTATATGGATTGCGTTTTTGAACTGTAGTTTATTACTAGATCATTGTTTCATGAATTGGTTGACTACTCTTTGTGCCATCTTTGTTATGGAAGATGCTCCAAAAATACAATAGAGACAACCTTTTAACTATTTAAATCTCCACCGCTAGGAATGGACTCAAATTTGTTCATTTTGTTCTCAAATGATTTTTTTCTTGTCAATATCACAAGGTGTGAGAAAGGGTTTTGAAAGATCTCGTAGAAAGGAAAAAGACAAATCATAAATCCTACATCACGAAACCTGTTTTTTTTTTTTGCAACAAATGTGCCAATAAGAGAAAAGGTTATATGGCTAATGGAAATGAGGTTGTAATTGCGGATGTGGAGTACATTGATTCTAGAGGTTATTTAATGAGGTTAGCAACATGGGCATATTATTTTCTTTTAAGATGTTGATATGGACACATGTATTGAAAGAATTTTGAAAGAATGCTTTCTACATTTACACTTTTACTCGTTATGCTTACAAATAATTATTGTTCAACTTTATGAACATTTCACTATTTAGAAGACTGATTTTACCTTTCAAATGATTATGTTGCCTTCATGTATTTTAGGAATGTATGTGCTTTGCAATGAACTATCAATGCGGAGAAACGAGGATGATGGAGCTGTACTTGAAGCTCAACAAAAGAATCAATCATCCGAGGCCGAATGCCCCGACCGCGCTAAGGATATTGAACTTGTGCGAAGGTGTTGGCCAATCGAGGATGCAAATATGGTTAGGATGGTGGAATCTCATGAGGTCCAAATTGTAGTTGGCACGGCATGCTCGAAAGAGTCAGAGGAGGAACCGAAGATGACAAATGAATTCATCTCATATTTGAAGGAGGAGCTGGAGGAAGTGAAGAAGAAGTCTGAACTAGGGGCCGAAGAACAATGCTTGATGCCCAACCTATCTATAGATATATGTATATATGAGTTATAAATGTAATTGAGAACAATTAGCAAAGTTTGATCCAGTTGCATCCGAACACATAGGGATGCCACATGCATATTTTGGTACTCGTCTGCATCGGGTTGTGATCCCGGAGCTTAAGTAATATATTTTAGATTTTTTTACCTTGATTTTGGTCTTTTTAACATGTTCTCAATGTTAGTGAGACATGTATATATAGTTGAATGTTTGGAATGTGTAGTTCCACCATGAAGTCATTAGAATAATATCACCGCCATGATCACACAATAAAAAGTCCAAAAAAAAAAAAAGATAAATAAAATAGAATTAGGAAAAGAAGACGAAAATAGTAAATCAAAAATTTGCCTCAAACAGGTTTCGAACCCGAGAGCTAAGGAAGAAACGAGGGAGTGGTACCACTGCTCTAGTGAGAAGTTTTTGATGAGTTCTGAAATCTAGTTTCTTTAAAACATATTAAAGAGGCCCCTCCCATCTCCTTCCATACATATAGAATCCTAAGCATCACTAATCCCACCCCATCCCCAAACCCGCCGCATTTTATTTCCATCCAACTTCGTCGCCAGTTTTATTATCAAAAAAAAAAATCGCCGCCGCCTCGCCGCCGCCGCCGCCACCGCTTGCAACACCACCTCGGCCCCTTCCGCCGCCCAATCACCGTCGCCGGTAAGATGCCTAAGGAGGAGGCCAAGAACCCTAACCAGTTTGTCCGGGCTAGCCAGCAGAAGCGCGACCGGGGGACCGGCAGGTGGACCAGCGACCCCGGCGGCGTGGTGGTTGTCCAAGACACCAATGCCTTGGCCGTTGCCGGCTCTAGTTCGTGGCGTGTGAAGAGGGCCCCGTCGGCAAGGGCTCATGACACGACGGCTACGGCGTTCCCGGGACGTCTTGGCCGGACTTCGAGTTGGTCGGTCCCTAGCGCCTCGCCACCGGCGGCGCCTCCACCTCGAGGGTGCTGTATTCAACTGGGAAGGCCGCCGCCACCTCCTCATCCCTATCGCCAAAGATGTGGGTTACGCACCTACCCCCCTGACCTTCGCTACGGGGGTAGCGGGAGGAAGGGCGAGGGCTTCCCACATGAGTGAAAAACAGCGATGCCGGGTCCGCGAGCTGGGTCCCAGAGGTGACACGTGGAAGGCGGCACAAATCCCAAAGGGGCAAATTCCGGTTGATAGGTCATAAAAGTAGGTGCCAACTGTCGCCTTCATACGTCTTGTCTTCACGTATTTATAGGCATCCGGCCGGCACGTGGTGTTGTTACATTTTAGGACAAAGCGTTGTTGCCACTTACAGCCGTGGCCCACATAGGGGCAACACGGTACAATCCCTGCTAGGGGTAGCCGGGTAAAAGCACACAACCTAGTGCTTCAAGAGCTCCTTTAGGGTTTCCCCTCCTTCCGCCGCCGCAGCGACCTAGCTTTTCGTCTTGGCCTCGTCGACCTCGGCGCTCGCGGGGGTCCCGTCCTTGATCAGTGCCGCCCCCGCGCTGCGCGGTGTCTTCTTTAGTCGCGCCCCGCCCCCGATTGCGTCGTTCCTCGCGCTGTGGGGGGCTCGTCCTCCGCCGGGCCGCCGCCCTCGCGGGGGTGCGTCGTCCCCTGCCGTCGTTCCCGCACCCGCGGGGTCTCTTCCTTGGCCGGGTCGCCCCCCGCGCGCCGCGGGGCGTCGTCCCCTTGCTGGCGTCGTTCCCCGCGCACCCGGGGTCTCTTCCTTGGCCAGGTCGCCCCCGCGCCCGCGGGGATGTCGTGTTTTGGCCCAGAGCTACCGGGAGATCCCCTAGCGAGGGTCCCTCCCCAATAGTAGCCCCTCAGGGGTATGGTCCGATGCTTCTCGGGCCAGAGCAACGAAAAAATCCTGAGAGGAGGTCCGTTGATAGCCTGGGCATCCGTGGGCCTTACCTTGCCAGCGACGCCCTAGTTGCTGCTGGGTCGGCCACTGTTGGGCTTCATGACTTAACCGTTTTACTCGTGGTGTGTTGGTTCTACTACGAGCTTCCGGAGGCTCCGGAGTTGTGCAGGGCCCTGCGGAACCTCGGGGATCCCCCGGAGGGGCAGTGGGCGGAGACCAATGCCCTGGCGGAGCAGCAGGCGATGGTCTCCAACATGTCCCGCTACCTGACGGGACGAGACTTGGTGGAGGAGTTCGTGGCGGCGAGGGTGCTTCCCCTGTCCTCGGCGCAGGAGTGGCTAGCGGTGGAGGACGTTGAGAAGCTCCGGGGACTGGATCTGAAGTCTCCGGTGTTGGACTTCGACGCCCTCTGGGAGCATCAGATCTAGAGGTCTAGCTCGCAGAAGACGGCCGTCGAGCGGGTTTATGTCGAGGTCGAGACTCGTAGCGACGAGCTGATCGGTAAGGGCGAGGACGCCGAGTACAAGAAGATTCGGCTGGCCCTCGGGGCACGGCGAAGGCTGTACCGGGTGTTCGACCAGTTTGGCATCTATTATTCTGATTGGCCCGCGTTAGAAGACGTGGGCGTGGCCGCCGCGGGCAAGCAGTGGAAGAAGCGGAGCAGCTCGGGTCCTGATGGCCTTGTCAGCGCGTATGCGCGCGGGCCGCGGTGGAGGTAGGGGCACGAAGGCAGCCGGGTGGGCGTAGGGGCCACCACCTCGCGCGATCGCGGAGGTTCGTGCGCCCCGTTGGGCGCGGGGCATCCCCCCCTTTCGGGTGGGGCGACCCTTCTTATTCATGACATCGGCAGCTCCGGTGGGAGCGAGGGGAGAGGCGGCCGGCATCTTGGGTCGACGGGGGGACCGGGTCCCCCCCCGATCGTGGACGGGGACCTCCCGCAAGAGGAGGAGGTGGATTCTCCGCGACGTGATTGAGCACACCTCGGCCGAGGACGTGCGGCGCCTCGGCCGGAGGTGGTTGACCTGCGACATCCGCGATGATTGGGGCGTCGACTGCCGCGCCCGAGGCGCCGAGCTCTTCTGCGGGAGCTTCTCTGGTGGTGCCCCTCCGCGCCTGCCCCAGACCGACTGACCGCGTTCGGTGCCATATTTTGGTGGAGGGCCGGGAGATCGAAGGGGAGCTCGACGGCGAGGAGCACGTCGGGAAGCGGGGGCATGGCCGCTGCCGCGCCAGCTCCCTAGGTTTGCGGACGAGGTTGGTTCGGTGGCGCCGGGGCTCGGACTTGTATCACGCCCCTCGTCATCGGGAATGCCGCCTCAAGGCCAACGAGGCGGAGCGGCGTTTCCTGGGCACGGTGTACGGCCGGGTTCGCATTCCGGAGGCCGAGCATCGGTTGTCTTTTTGTTCCCGCGCGGAGCTTAGCCAGGATATCGTGGTGAACGCTACGGAGATCTTGGTTCTCGCGCGGGCCACGGAGGGTCGGGCCGTGCACGACGCGAAGGATGACGCCGAGGCGTTGAAGCGGAGGGCGGACGAACTGGACCGTTCCGGGGCGGAGGTTGCACGGCTCAAGGCCGAATTGGCGAAGCAAACGGGGGCTCTCTCCGCGCTACAGGAGAAGTTCCAGAAGGTGCATGACGAGGTGGTGGAGACCACACGGCGGAATGTTGACCTGGTCACCGAGGCCCGCCAGGCCAAGAGTGGCGAGGAGGCCGCGCTTAAGAGGGTGGCAGAGCTGGAAGAGAGGCTATCCTCGCGTGATGACGCCTGGCTTGCGAGGATGAGCTCCGTGAAGGAGGTCCCGGATAGCGTCCTGGTGGATGCGGGGAGCACCGGCTCTGCCCCGCTCCCTGCCATGGAGCCTGACGCCATCGCGGAGTGGCTGAAGACGACGCTTTCTGGCGTGCCTCCGCTTGTGCACCATGCGGCGGACTTCGGCGGCTACGTGGGGGTGCTAGCACTGGGGCATACTCTGCGGTCCGTGGGGTGTCCGCACCTCGACAAACCCCGTGTTGACGGTAACCAACGACAAATTAAATACCGTCAACACAACACCAAAACAACCTAGAAATAGGAATTTCAACTAACATATTCCAAAGTTTTGGTGTTTATTTGGACTTGCAGGTACAAACTCATGGATGATCACTTTGGGCCAAAAACACAAAAAAAGAAATAAAATCAACAAATAGAAGAAGGCCCAAAGGAGCAAATGGCAAGCCCAAACGAGAATCGCAACAAAACGTCGAAACCAGGGGCGGGCCAAGTCCACCTTACAACTTTTCGAGCAAGGAAGCCCAGCCTGCCGAAGCCCGGCCGAGGGCCGCCTGGCGGTCTTGCGCGCGCACCACCGTGCGGCCCGCACCCCTGGCCGAGGTGGTTCGAGCCCAGCCGGGGGAGGCGGTTTGTTACCTTCCAAACCGGTGAAACCGACGTGGGATGGTCGGTTTGGCGTACATGGAAGGTTTTCCTAGGTCGGTTTGGGTGTTTTTAGCACTTAGGTCCCTCCCCCTTGTGTATAAATAGACCCCCTCTCCCTCTCAAAAAAGCAATACAAATTCAAAGGAGAAACCAGTCCACTTGTGCAAGAGAGTAGAATTAGATCTTCTTCTTCTTCTACTTCTTCTATTCTATCTCCCAATTCTAGAGAGTGAGAGGGAAAGGCTAGAAAGAAGCTTGATTCTTTCTACCGGAGTTGCCGGTTAAGCCCCTCGGTGTTCCGCGGTTCCTAGGAGGGCCAGTGCGGACTTGTCGGTACCCGCCCGGGCTTGTACCTCTCGCAAAGGCTGCTTACGCTTTGGTAAGTCTTGTGATTATCTTGTAGCTACTTAATTTCCTTCGTACATTTCTTAGCCGTTGTAGACTTGCGGGATTGGTAGATCGTTTTATGTTAGTTCTTGGTGGAGGGACTCTTTGACTAGGGAACCTTGGCCAACATCAAGAACTGTGACCAATAGTGCAAACGTGGTGTTTGGACTACCGTTCACCTACCTTTTGTGGCGCATCCCACGGTTGAGGGGGTAGGCGGCTTGGTCGTGACAAGCCTTGTCCGTCCCTTGAAATCCCCCCCACGTTCGGGTGCGGTGCGCAGTGCTAATTGCCGGACACTGTTCGTTCTTTGAGCGTGGGCGGTGCCCAAAGTGAGTAGACAACAGACTTTAGGAATCACTGCACGGAAAACTTAGCCTATAGATACCTCGCTACTCTTAGAAAACAAACCCTTGCCTTAGGTTGACATAGACACGAAAAGCCACCGCGGCGACCGTCCCTCGGTGAAAATACGATACCACCTTTACCACCGGGTGAAGTGCTACAACGGTATTTCCGTGCGCTTGCGGATTTCTCTGCGTGTGCGTAAGAAACACCAACAAGCATTTAAAGGCGCCGTTGCCAAGGGACGGTTGTCATAGTTATATATCGAGCCGAGTCAACCTACGTGGATCGGTAGTATCCTTTAAACAAAAATACCAAAAAGAGTTCCCATTACCCATGGAGCAACCCACTATTCAAATCCTCGCTCGCTCCCAAGGGCGAGCTCGTAGAACCACGTCAATCTGCGAAGCCAATCACGACTTCCGAATATGAGCTCCGCCCGGGCTTTATAGCCATGGTTCGGGCCCGAGCCTTTTCGGGCTCGGAATATGAAAACCCCCGTCATCACTTACGGGAGTTTGAGCAGCTTTGTGGCTGCGACAATTGCGGCATGACACATGACACGTTGAGGTGGAAGTTGTTTCCGTTCTCTCTTGCGAGAGGGCGACTCAATGGTACGCCCATAACGTAGGGTTGGTAAACGGAGAATGGGAAGAACTACGGAAGCGGTTCTGTGTAGCGTTCTACCCGATATCCGAGAATCGCGGCCCTGCGACAAGAGATACTCAACTTCCGACAAATAGAGGGTGAAACCTTAGGTGCAGCCTGGGACCGGTTTACCACGCTTACACGATTCGGCCCTTTGTCCCATACCAAACCACGTGCTTTTACAAAGATTTTTGGCTAGGATTGGACAGGGCGACGCCCCGCCGCTTGATTTAGGCTGCCGGGAGGGTCATTTTCACATAAAACCACAGCGGAAGGAGAAGCTCTCCTAAACCGTATTCTTGAGAATACTCCTCCGCTAGAACCCATCCGAGTAGAACCCAAGCAGAAACCAGAGGAAGTCTCTTCAGCAAAAGTCGAACCTGTTAAACCCCATAAAGAGACCCTCGCCGAACGAAACACAAGGAGACCGTGTGCATGGATCTCCGTTCTTCGAGGTTGACCTTACCGATCAATTCGGTGACACCTCGAAGTACGAACAATGGAAGAAGCCACCGGTCCGGCTAGCCCCGAACAGCCCCTGGATAAAACTTTCCTCCAGGAGTCTATTAAGGAGCTAACAGCTATAATGAGCACGGAATGGTTGCGAGAGGAAGGACCCTCTTTCGAAGAAATTCGGATAAGTGGCCCCTCTACACCAATCCATTGCGAGATATCGTGGAAGTTTGGTGGAAGTCATGTATAACCCTACTGTGGGGATAAACATAATGTCCGAAACCTTTGCACAAGCCTGTGTCGAGGAAGCCATTAGGACCCCCACAGCACGGACCCTGCGCATAGCACCTCGTACCACCATTGAAAGCCGTGAGGTTATACATGAACAAATCTTCCTGCACAAGGATGTCAAGTTGTCTTTGGACTTTCACATTTTTGATATCCAAGACTTCGACATCCTAATCGGGCATCCCCTGGAAAAGATTCTTGACCTACCAACATCCGGGGATTTAGATGTCAAACTCGGGAAGAAAAAGTTTTCTATCCTAGTTACTCGAGCTAAAAACTCGGTAACAGAACCCTTCCTTGAGTACGACACGCCCGAGTAGGTCATGGGAGTTATGCTATATGAGAACCCAGAAACAGACCTTGAAAAAGACGCCCAATTCTTCATTGAAGAAGAGGACTATTCAGGGGAACTCATAGAACTTCCCAAAGAGGAAGAGCTAACTCGGCCTCCAGTTGAGCTTAAACCCCTACCCCCAGGCCTACGCTATGTCTTCCTAAACGGCGATTCACAAGCACCGGTCATCATAAGCGAATAGCTTAGTGATCAAGAAACTACCCAGCTAATAGCCGTCTTAGAGAAACACAGATCGGTCTTTGGGTATTCCCTTCAAGATCTGAAAGGGGTAAGCCCAACACTCTGCACACATCGCATTCCCATTGACCCTGAAAGTACCCCATCATGCGAACCCCAGCGTAGGCTCAATAATGCGATGCGTGAAGTCGTGAAGAAGGAAGTTCTCAAACTTCTTCACGCCGGGATTATCTATCCCGCACCACCGCGTGATTGGGTTAGCCCAGTCCAAGTGGTCCCTAAAAAGGGAGGAATGACGATCGTTGAGAACGCTAAAACGAACTCATTCCACAAAGACAAGTCACGGGGTGGAGAATGTGTATTGATTACGAAAAACTTAACAAGGCAACAAAGAAAAAAGATCACTTCCCCACGCCCTTTATTGATGAAATGTTGGAGCGGTTAGCGAAACACTCTTTCTTCTCGTTTCCTTGACGGGTATTCTGGCTACCACCGGATCCCGATCCACCCTCGATGACCGAGCAAGACCACGTTCACATGCCCATACGGAACCTATGCCTATCGTAGAATGTCATTTGGGCCGTGTAATGCGCCTGCTTCTTTTCGGCGGTGCATGATGTCTATCTTCTCGAACATGATCGAAGAAATCATGGAGGTCTTCATGGACGATTTCTCCGTCTATGGTAAGACCTTCGAAAGTCGCCGAAGAACCTAGACCGGGTCTTGCGCGTGATGCCGAGAAAAGGACCGGTACTTAACCGGGAAAAAGTGCCACTTTATGGTCCGAGAAGGCATCGTTCTTGGGCACCTTGTGTCCGAGAGGGGGATAGAGGTAGACAAAGCTAAGATAGAAGTTATCGAAAAGCTACCACCCCGATGAACGTCAAAGGTATCCGTAGTTTCCTAGGCCACGCAGGTTTTATAGAAGATTCATAAAAGATTTTTCGCAAATCGCTAGACCTCTTACGGCCCCCGCTAGCCAAGGATGTACCCTTTCGACTTCACGGATGAGTGCTTGCACGCTTGAAACCCTAAAGAAAGCACTCATCTCGGCTCCGATCATCCAACCCCGGATTGGTCGTTGCCATTTGAAATCATGTGCGATGCTAGCGACTACGCCAGGTGCGGTCCTAGGCCAAACCAAGGACAAAAAGCAGCATGCCATCGCATATGCTAGCAAAACTCCTCGGCGAGAGCCCAAATTAATTACGCCACGACGTAAAAAAGAGCTCCCCGGCAAAGAGTCTTTGCTATCGAGAAGTTTCGATCCTACTTAGTGGGCGCAAAAATAATCGTTTATACGACCATGCCGCCCTTAAGTACCTTCTCACCAAAAAGGATGCGAAAACCTCGCCCGATCCGGCTGGATTCTTCTACTCCAAGAATTTGATATAGAAATAAAAGATAAAAAGGGAGTAGAAAATACGATTCGCGCATCATTTGTCGCGTATGCGGTAAACTAACATGCAGGAACCACCAATTAACGATTACCTCGCGCGACGACATGCTACTCAAGGTGTCGCACTTCAACCCATGGTACGCAAACATTGTGAATTACATGGTTGCGGGATACGTACCACCCGGGAGAACAAGCGGAAGCTCAAATGGAGAGCGGGCGGCACCTATGGGATGACCCATATCTGTACAGGGTGTGTGCGGACGGCTTGGCGAGAAGATGCGTACCCGGGGGAGGAAGGAATGCGAGATCATCGAGAAATGTCATGCATCTCCCTACGCCGGGCATCCGGGAGTATTTCGCACACAAGCCAAAATTTGGCGGTCTTGGATTCTTCCGCCGACGATGTACGACGACACGAAGAGTTCATCGAAGATGCTACAAGCGCCGTAAGACGGGAACATCACAGCTCGTGATGCAATGCCCCTACACTACAACCTTCAAATAGAAATATTTGATGTGTGGGGCATTGACTACATGGGGCCATTCCGGAGATCCCATGATTGCGAGTATATCCCGGTGGCGATGAGACTACGTGTCAAAGTGGGTAGAGGCACTACCATGTAGAGCTGCTGATGGCAAGCATGCACGCAAGATGTTCCATGAAATCATCTTCCCCCCATTTTGGAATGCCACGCATGGTGATCGGTGACGGAGGATCGCATTTCAAGGACAAATCATTCAAGACATTCTTGAGAGAGCTTGGCACTCGGCACAACATTGCTACCCCTTATCATCCGCAAACCAAATGGCAAGCCAAAACCTCCAACAAACAAATCAAGAACATCCCGTAGAAGACGGTCAACGAGATGGGGAAAGGTTGGAAGAACAAGCTACCCGATGCTCTCTGGGCATATCGGACAAAGATACAAAGCCCCCATCGGCATGTCACCTTACCGGTTGGTCTATGGCAAAACTTGCCATTTACCGGTTGAGCCGGAGCATCGAGCTCATTGGGCCATCAAGAAGTGGAATATGGACGTCGACTTCGCCGGGAAAAACCGTCGAGACAAATCTCTGAACTAGAAGAATGGCGAGAGAAGGCGTACCCACGGTGCAAAGCTCTACAAAGAGCGCACAAAAAGATGGCATGATCGGCGATCAAATTCAAAGAATTTTCCCACGGAGACAAAGTACTCCTATTCAATTCCCGTGAAATTATTCGGCGAAGGGAAGCCGAGAAGCAAATGGAAAGGACCGTACACCATCATCAATACATCGCCACACGGGCGCAATCACAATTCAAGATGACGCAGGTGAAATACAAAAGGTAAACGGTCAACGTCTTAAGCTTTTCTTCGAGCGATGCACGATCTTAACCAAGAGCTCGATAGAATAGATTTATGCTTTGAGAATTAATTTGTATGATCAGCATATAAAAAAATTAATAATAATAAAAATGTATTAAAATTATCACAATTAAAAAATATATATATATAATAATAATATATATATATAATAATAGTAAAACATAAAAAGTTATCTATATAGTTTTACTTTGTTTTTAATTAAGTATTTGCCTTTTTATTTTCCTTTTATTCTATTAAATTTATGCTGGTCATTTGCTACACAAAGAATTTTAACTTTCTAAATTAAATCAAAGCATAAACTATTTTCAAAATTCAAATTTGAGGATCAATTAGAGATCGAAAGAAAGGAAATGTTTCTCGCGCGGCAAACCCCGGTTCAAAACTTTTTCGAAAAAAGGAAACGAATGTGGACGAAAGCTCGACCGGGGGACGCCGGGTGGTGCGCTAGCGCACCACAATGCGCCCGCACTGCCGGCTCCGTTCGGCCGGGATTTCACCCATCACCTTCCTCTTTCTCATAACCTACAATGGTGAGGTGCGCTCATGAGATTTTAACCCCGCCAAAACAGAGAGGAGTGTTTGTCCTATAAAATCCACCCTCCTCCTCTCCATTCTTCACACCTCTCCTTCTTGCTCTCCTCCTCCTCTCAAATTCTTTTCCTCTAAGTCAAGAACAAAGAAGAAGGTTCTCTTCCTCCCTATGGCTCTAGTACCATTTAATAGAGAGGAAGCCATGACTTTTGCCTCCAAATACTTAGAGAAGAGGGAAACCCCAGAAAAAAGCCTAGCTCTCCTACCTTCTCCAGCCAAGATTCCTACACCAAAGAAAAGAAAGGTAGACGGCAAGGAGAATGTCCCCATAGAGGAACCAGTAGTTTATGACGAAGAACTATTAGGGAATCTCTCCAGTTACTTCCAAAAAGGCGATTCTTGTTTCCCTTATACCTTAGAGCAATTGCCAAACGGACAATGGAGGAAGAAGGTTCCCAAACCACGTGTTCGGGGACAGCCAAAAAGGATTCTTCGGGGATGACATTGAACCTCAAACGGGTCCTACAATCGAAAGTGTACAAAAGAAGATCACGAGATCTCTCAAACTTCATCCAAACCCTTAGAGGCGAGGTTAGCGAGAGAGGCATAGTGCCAACATCCGCCTTAGGAAGAAGCTAGCGAGACTTGCATGTTAGCATGCACGAGGAGCTCAAGCTCATTGCTAAAGAGTTGGGGGTAGAGCGCTCGGTGGATCTCATTGACCTTTTTCGAGTAGAAGTGCTCTACCTCTTTATCAATAATTAGGCGCGCACTAGTTTAATTTTCAGTATTTTCTCTTCCAATCATTTTGTAATTCCTTCAAGTGTGCGCCTCAATTTGAATGATTCAATAAAGTATTATTATTATATTGTCTATGTCTCCACTTGTTTTTGTCCTTGTGCAAAAGAAAAAAAAATATATAGGTACAAAAACAAGTGTGGGGGAGGCTCGCAAGTCAAAGGTACGTAATTAATAATTAAATTTTGACTTGTGATCTTCTTTAAGTGCTAAAACCTGAACCAAGTTAGCAAAACTCCATCTCTACATCTACCAATTGATACATGGCATGCGTACATTTTATTCCTCGCCCGAATACCAAGCTTCGTTAAAACAACTACTCATCCCGAAAAAAACCTGATTCATGTGGGTTGCATATGCTCTATCTAGTCTAAGTTGTTGCCAAATATGATATGGTATAAATGGATTTGCTATGCCTTCGTCCCGTAAGAGAAACTCAACATCCGGGAATCTATTCTTTAAAAAAGAGAAATGTCTTGGGCTATGCTAAAAAAAAAATGAGATGAAAAATGGACAAGTGTCCGAGGGCGAGTAGAGCCCACATCTCTAAAAAAAAAAAAAGAAAAAGAAGAAGAAAAATGAGATGAAAAATGGGCAAGTGTCCAAGGGCGAGTAGGGCCCACATCTCTAAAAAAAAAAAAAAAAAGAGAGGAAATAAAAGACAAAAAGTCTAGGGCGAGCAGAGCCCACCTCTCCAAAAAAAAAAAAAATAGCAATAAAGCCCATGCTTTCTCGAAAAAAATAAAATTTTATCTAAATAAAACCCCTGATAAAAAGTTGATCAAAAGGATGAATGATAAGCACCTCTATTATAACCGTTCTATCCGGCAACCACTCAAGGCTTGGAGAAAAGCTAGAAAGCCCCACTACGATGAAAGGTAATAAAGGGTGGGAAAATGCTCACAAAGGCGGGTAAGGCTTGGAATAACATGTATGCAAGCTTACATCTTGGAGATTGAACCACTTTAGTCCTCGTGCCTTCACTCGGGGCGAGTAAAGGGCTAAGTGTGGGGGAGTTTGTTGACGGTAACCAACGACAAATTAAATACCGTCAACACAACACCAAAACAACCTAGAAATAGGAATTTCAACTAACATATTCCAAAGTTTTGGTGTTTATTTGGACTTGCAGGTACAAACTCATGGATGATCACTTTGGGCCAAAAAGACAAAGAAAAAGAAATAAAATCAACAAATAGAAGAAGGCCCAAAGGAGCAAATGGCAAGCCCAAACAAATCGCAACAAAAAAATTCGAAACCAGGCCGGGCCAAGTCCACCTTACAACTTTTCGAGCAAGGAAGCCCGGCCGCCGGCCCGGGCCAGGCCGGCCCTGGGCTTGCGCCAAGACCACCTGGTGCGGCCGCACCCTGGCCGAGGCGGTTCGAGCCCAGCTTCGGGGAGGCGGTTTGTTACCTTCCAAAACTGGTGAAACCGACGTGGGATGGTCGGTTTGGCGTACATGGAAGGTTTTCCTAGGTCGGTTTGGGTGTTTTTTAGCACTTAGGTCCCTCCCCCTTGTGTATAAATAGACCCCCTCTCTCCCTCTCAAAAAGCAATACAAATTCAAAGGAGAAACCAGTCCACTTGTGCAAGAGAGTAGAATTAGATCTTCTTCTTCTTCTACTTCTTCTATTCTATCTCCCAATTCTAGAGAGTGAGAGAGGGAAAGGCTAGAAAGAAGCTTGATTCTTTCTACCCGAGTTGCCGGGTTCGCCCCTCGGTGTTCCGCGGTTCCTAGGAGGACCAGTCTGCCGACTTGTCGGTACCCGCCCTTGGGCTTGTACCTCTCGCAAGTCGCTTACGCTTTGGTAAGGAGTCTTGTGATTATCTTGCAGACTACTTAATTTCCTTCGTACATTTCTTAGCTGTTGTAGACTTGCGGGATTGGTAGATCGTTTTACGTTAGTTCTTGGTGGAGGGACTCTTTGACTAGGGAACCTTGGCCAACATCAAGAACTGTGACCAATAGTGCAAACGTGGTGTTTGGACTAGCGTTCACCTACCTTTTGTGGCGCATCCCACGGTTGAGGGGGTAGGCGGCTTGGTCGTGACAAGCCTTGTCCGTCCCTTGAAATCCCCCATGTTCGGTGCGGCGCGGTGCTAATTGCCGGACACTCGTTCTTTGAGCGTGGGCGGTGCCCGAAGTGAGTAGACAACGGACTTTAGGAATCACTTTGCCTCGGAAAACTTAGCCTATAGATACCTCGCTACTCTTAGAAAACAAACCCTTGCCTTAGGTTGACATAGACCTGAAAAGCCAGGCCGCTTGGCGACCGTCCCCGTGAAAAATACGATACCCTCGCTTACCACCGGGTGAAGTGCTACAACGGTATTTCCGTGCGCTTGCGGATTTCTCTGTGTGCGTAAGAAACACCAACACCCCGCAAGCTCAAGTTTCCGAGGAAGGAGGAGATGAGCGGGGTGCGTGAGGATGTGTAACACCCCAGTGTTAAGCATGTCATTAGCATATTCATTTCATGGGCATAAGCATCATTCTCTCATGAGCATCCATAATGCATGTCATTTCATGTAACTTTCCTTTTATAAAATAATAATTGTTTTGCCTTACTACGCCATGATATGTCGTGAAATGCATTATGCCTGCCATGTTTGAGTGTCCTATATGTATAGTCATGCTTAGGGAGTGATTTGGAGTAATGTGCATGTTGACCATGTTGGCTAATTTGACTTTGATGTGATGGTTGGCTTGTGTTGATTATTAATAATGTTCTGTTTTGGATGACTTAGAAAAATTAGATGGAGGCTTTGCAAGTCGATGTGCCCTACATGAAACTGTAGGGGATGTTGTGTAGAACAAAAGTGTTCAGGACCCATCCCATGATAATGCTCCTAACTTGCTCTATTAGTGCTCCAATGTATGATTAGAGGCTGTTTTGGAACCTTGGAGAAATCGGCCAGGTCCTAAGTGCTGTAGACAGTTCATGTACCCCACTTTGGAGCCCCGTAACTTTTATCCAGACCGAATTAGAGCAGGTTGTTTGAGACAAATATGAAGTCCATGCATAGCTCTACAACGTTCATTAAAACTGTTTTTGCAAAAATCGAACCGATTAGGAGATTTAGCGTGTCAAAGTAGGGTCGTCAGGCTGGTTGGTCGAACTGAATCGAATCGATTCAGACTGAAACCGGCCGGCCACCGCCCAAACTGCCCAACGCACGCACGCGACGTGGCCGCCGGCGTCTGCCGGATGTCGACATCGCCCGGCCGTCCTCGCGTTTATGTGGAACAGCAGCGCGCTCGCCCACTCGCCATCGTGCTCGCCTGCCACTCCACTCACTCACGCCTGCCCTTCCCTTCTCCAGCACGCCAAGCAGCAGCAGCACAGCGCCATGGCCGCCGCCACGTTCGCCGGCGCCGAGCTCCACCATCGCTGCCCCATTCTCCAATTAACCGAGCCCACAGCTCCTCCACGCACCCCTCCATCTCCTAGACCTGCTGGCAGCCGCAGCCATCCATGGCCGGAACGCCGCCGCGCCGCCGTGTGCACGCCGCTGCTCCGCCGCGCACGCGGTCGAGGCTCGCCGCTGCGCAGTCCCTAGCCGCAAACCATGTCCGGAGGTCCGCCTAACCATCATGAATCCCGGGCTCACCTCTGCTTGGCCCGCCGCCGCCGGAAACGGCAGCTCCGACGGCATTCAGCCGCCGCCGCCCGCCATGGCCGCCGGCGAGTGCTCGCCTGTGCGCCTCCGGGCCAACCAAGCACATGCACGAGTTCGTATTGCCGCGTAGAGTCCATTGGTGCCAGTATCGTTGCCGGGAACCTCACCGCCGGTGAGCTATCGACGGTCAAAGCGCCGCCCCTGTTCGGTGCTTGTGACAGGTGGGGCCCTGTTGACTCTGGGGCCCAGCTGTCGGCTCCTCTGTGTGTCCAGATCTGGGTGCACGTAGCAGTTTAGGTTTCGTTTGTTTTATTGAAATGATTTCCAGATTTCTAGTAAATGCTTGTATAAATCATATCTTGAGATCTAGAGCTCGGTTTCTGGTGAAACAAATTTTGTAGTGTTTCTAATGAACAGATCTGCATGATAAAATTATGAGATTGCATTTTTGTGATACTTTTATGTATAGCTTTACTTATTTTGTATTATGCCATGAAAATAGATAAATGCATAAGTAATTGTAGGAGTGTGATAAAAATGTGATTCCTATTCATTTAGTCCTTATTTATGATGCTCTATGCAAGAAAAATAGGTTTGACCCTATGTTCTGTGGTGGAAGTTTGAGTTTTGATTTATGTGCTATTTACCATGCTTTATTAGGAAATTCATAATAAAATAGTTACTGTGAATTTGGCCATGATAATGTTTGGAGATGCTTATGATGATGTGAAGTAGCTGATAGTGAAGGTAGATCTGTGGTTTCATACATTTCATAGTACAAAGTATTTTCATGCCTAGTTTTTATACTAGCTTGCCATTTTTGTGTAGGCTATTATATATATGTATTTGCTGTGAAATTTTTATTATAGTCTTGTGATGACAGTAGTATGCTTGTGTAATTTTTATAGAATTTTCTAAGAGGTTTTTCCGTACAGTCCTTTTTTTAGGTTGAATGATTAATGTTGGTTTTATGCATGATGACCATACGGTAAAAATAAAAGAAAATATGTTTTATTGCTCTTTTCATGCTTAGGATCTGTTGGTTCAGTTAGTTTGGTGAGTTTGTACCTTTTCACATGGAGCTATGAATTGTTTGGCTTATTAATGCAATTTGTGGTCGTATTTCAATGTATTGTTTAGTGAATGTCATCTCATGTAAATTAGTTTATCTTTTAGGATGATCAGTAGGTTTTGTAAGATGCATAATGATCTCTTTTTACTTGCTGTTCAAGTTTAATATCATTTACCCTTATAGTTTGAAAGGTATAGGTTGTGCATGATTGCCTTGTCTCTCTAGAATAGAAAATGGTTGCTTGTTTGCTTTGCATGCAGAGGTGTTAGAATCTGGTTAAGCAAGTTGAATAGAGTTTGTAGATAATTTCCTAAGCTTTCCAACGAGTCCTGGTTTGCTTTGCGATCGGAGTTATAGAATTCCGGTTGTGTTCATTTTCGTACTACGGTTATACGTTGTCCAAAGGTGGTGAGTCGTAGATATGGTAGTGTTGATGGTGCAATGTATGCTTTGGTTTACGTAGGACTTAGCTTCTCTTCTATGGAAGAGATATGCACTTACTCAGTCAAGTAGAGTAGATTAAGTTTATCATAAAAGTAATTTGTTGATGCTTTATGCAATCACGATCATCTTGTTTCATGTGCATTCCCTGTGCCTGTATATCTGCCTTTGTATGTGCGGGTGTTGATTGATCTATCTCGCTCTTGTTAGTTAAACTTGTTTGGTGATTCCTAGTAGATGTATGCTTAGTGTAATATGAAGGCGTGATGATAAGTGGTAGGTGATGAGTTGTCTTATCAAATGGTTATGTGCTTTTTTAGGAATATCTTTTATAAGTGCGATTAGAGGGTTATGCTTGCGTTAAGTCAAATGAAATTAGTTTACTTATTATCTATTTGGACCATGATTGTTTCTACGCCAATGTTTATATTCATGTTGTGTGTGCAAGACCTTTTCCTGTGGCATTTCCTGTATTCACATATATATATATACATTCATTGCACTTCCATGCATTGAGACATCTGCATTGTTGCATCTCATTTAGGTACGATAGATGAACCACGTAAAGGACGTGATGTGGAGCTTAACCCGAAGATGGTGTTGACGGGGATTCCTCGGAAGATGGAAAGGACTAAACAAGTACTAAGGCTGGTGATGTCAGCAAGGTGGTGTCGACTGACTAAACTGACTTTGAGTCGGATTCCAGGCAAGCCCCGGAGCATTCTAAGTCTCCTAACCATTCTTTTTATAAATGCACTTTGAGTATAATATTTGTATGCTGCATTAGGTAATAGGAGTTGAATGGAACCGTTGATGCATATCTTCCTACCTTGTCCAATATATAAAAGTACCTTAACCCTCATTAGTTTTGGATAACGATCTATGCTTAGCTCTACTTAATAAATTGGTATATGACTCCTCCCAGTCTCTTATGGTGGATGAAATGATGATCATGTGGTTGGGAATGTTGCCACCAAGGAATTAATCATGAGAATATTAAAAAGTGAAGGCTCGGGTAGATGGGTTTTGCTTCTGCTCGAATTCATTAAGAATTGTCACCGTGTCGGACTTCAATCGGAGTTGAAAGCACCTATCACTTAGCCGGGTTCCGGGGCTGGGGCGGAACCGCCGGCCGAGTAGATCCGGGTCGGGCCGCACGCGTGGCGTTTAACGCTCCTCATGGAGAGAAGGAAGTATGTGCGGGGCCACAAGTATTGACCGTGGGCAACATGACCTGAGCTACCTGGCATTATGATCCGTAGGCAGGCATGGTTGAGCTACCTGGCAACTTGGTTGGGTCCTGATGAGGGGGTTGCCGCCACGCCCGCGATACGTATCCCGAACAGTTCCAAAGGTGACCCAATGCTCCTCGACGGAGGAAGTCATGGGTGAGTGTTATGGTATTTGTCCCCAGCTGGGTAGTAATCGATTCGAGTCGCCATCTCTCCTGGTCAGTGAGAACCCGATTGGCTTCACTTCATTGTGGCATTAACTAATTAATATGGAAGTAAGATTGATGATGTTGCTTATGGAGTATCATGATGGATATGACGTGATGAGGAAGATGCTACAATGGATATGGTTACTATTGCTTGCTTAATGTTAAACAAGTGAATGCTCTAGAGTAGGTGCAAACTAATATGATAAGTTTTACTAAAATATGATGCTAAAATATTGTTATTAATATTGAAATTAAGGACGCATGTTAGTAAGGCTTTTTCAAAGCAAAAGTATGCTATCCAACCGACTCCATTAAATAGCCTTGCATATCCTTGAGAGTCTTTTTATTTTCTCTCCGTCGGGTAAGTCTAGCCGAGTACATTCGAGTACTCGTGGTTTTATTCCCAATGTTGCGTGGTTGATAGCTTGTTGTGGTTTCTTCAAGGAGGTCTCCTATCCCGTGGATGAGGAGTACGTCGTGGGCACGCGACAATTCCATAGTCTTTACCTTTATGCTTTTATGGGATTGACCAAGTGATGGCACATGTATTTAAACTAAGTGGTGTTGGTGATTTCAAAGTTATATTGCTTCCGCATTCAAATTTACATTTGGGTTATATTATCTACTACACTCCGATGTATTTTAATTATGTTCAAAATTTTTGTAACTTGTGAATTGTGGTTACTTGATCGAGTACGATCTTGGTTGTGTGCGCCCAAAAAGTTTTAAATCCTTCGAGATTTTGTTAATTTGGGGCGGTTCCGTCACAGATGCTCACCTCCGCTACTTGGCGGGGAGGTTCCCGAAGAAGTTTTTCTTGAGTCCGGGCACGATGCGGCCATGGAGGAGGCTCAAGCCGCGACCGCACGGGTGCAGGTTTTTCCTTGTGAACTCCTGAACTCCGATCTAAGTGTTCTTGGCGCTGTTTTACTTATGTTCCTTTTGTGCAAAGCGCCGGCGGGGTCGTGCTTTGAAGCGGAATGATGCGACCCCCCCGATGAGGCCCCACATATCGGGGAACCCCTGCGCCGGGAGGAGGCCGTCCCCGCCGATGGAGGAGCCGAAGATGGGGAGGGTGTCGCTACCGTGGAGGAAGACGATGGTGCCGACCTCCAAGCGCGTCGGGGTCGCCGCGGACGGCACAGGCCCCTCCTCACCGGCCAAAGTTGAGACCTCGCGGGAGTGATCGTTTTTGTGAAACGTAGGGCTAGGGACCGCCGGGCGGTCTTTATAAAGAAACCTTGGAATGCTATGTTTATGGCCACCCCATCGAGGGTGAGCCTTGCTAATTTATGTGATTATCGCCTTAAGCTGTTGTGTTGTGGCTGTGTGGTTGTGTAGGGGTTTGGTGACCTTTTGCGGAATGTGATGGCTAACTGTTGGCTCTACCGCACGGGATCCTGCGGGGCCTGCGCGGGAGGTGCTGAACGTCGTCCCCTTGATGATGAATTATCAAGATATTTTTATCTCGGGGGAGACTTGGGCTCATGCTATGGTTAAGTACCCGGGGCTGAGTTTCGAAGCCCTTTGGTGGGCACGGACGCGAAAGTATGACGTGACGAATCAGGTCGCGGAGGTGTTTTGGCGCGGGCATGACCTGTCCGACCGACAAGTTCAGCGGGTAGTATTTGGGGCGGGGCCTTCGATGGCTGCCCTTGATGAGGACCTCGGAGACGAGGAGGCTATGGCTATCGCTCTGGGTGAAGTTGAGTTCTAGGTGGACGGCGGAGGTGCGGTGGTCGTTCCAAAGGCGGAGCCCGTGGAGCTGAATGTCCGAGATCTTCTGCGAGTCTACCGACGGCGGGTTCTTTCAGGGTCGCTCCCTATTGTTAGAGCTCAACCTCTGTTGTGGGGGCCGCTATGTCTGACCGGTGATGTCACGGCGGCGGACGGTGGGTCGGAGGTTGGATGCGGAAGCTCCCGCCCCGATATCGAAGTGGTCGACGTGGCGGAGTTCGTGGAGCGAGTCGCGGTGACTCTTGTCGAGGAAGTGTTGGAGGGCTTTATTGAGCATGTGGCTGGAGCAATGTGTGGCTAAAGGGGGGGGGGGCGCATGCCTATAGTGCGCGTTGACCTTTATTCTTGCGTCCGCGAGGTTTATTGTAATTGTAGCGCCGTTGCGGGGTTGTTCTATGCTTGTTCCCTTCTGCGGGGTTGTTGTAATCTTGCCCCCTTTGTGGGGTTGTTGTAACCTTATCCCCCCTTGCGGGGTTGTTGTAACCTTACCCCCCCTTGTGGGGTTGTTGTAATATTATCTCCCGTTTTGGGGTTGTTGGAGTGTGTATACCCACGCCGTCTTTCTTTTATCAGCGAGGCTTGCAGTTGGTGCAAGGCTTTGGTCATTTAGACAAAGTTGCAGTGACGCCCTCTGCTTCTTTTAGCGAGGCTCGCTATGTTTGCGAGGTTGTAGTCGTTTAGACGAAGTCGCGACGACGCCCTCTGCTTCTTTTAGCGAGGCTCGCTGTGTTTGCGAGGTTGTAGTCGTTTAGACGCGATCGCAAATGACACCCTCTCGCTTTAGCGAGGCTCACGGTGTTTACGAGGTTGTAGTCGTTTAGACAAAGTCGCAAATGACGCCCTCTCTGCTTCGTTAGCGAGGCTCGTGTTTGCGAGGTTGTAGTCGTTTAGACGAAGTCGTAGTGACGGAGATGATTTTGTTTTGAGTTTATGGTTGTGCATAGACAAGTTTTGGTACAAATTGACTTGGCTATCCGCAATGCTTTCCTTGCTCACGGACGAAGGAAACCGACTAGCTAAGCTTCTCTACTAGATTGCCCAAGGTTACCCTGGGTTTCTAGCGTGTGCGGGGTTGTTTGCTAGGTGGTTCTTCCCGAGGCCTCCTATTCCTACTTGCGTAGGAGCAGGGTTTCTTGTTACCTGCTCCGGGGTGTCCGGGTTGTTTCCGAGCTGGTTGATGTGGTGTCGGAGGTGACGGTTGGGAAACTTGCACTGAATGCCCTTCTTGTAGAGATTTGGTTGGCGCGGGGTTCAGCGCTGCAGCTCTGTGTTGTGCGTGGCCCCTTTTGGCGGGTGAGCCTCGTGAGTGACGCTCACAGAACTTTGATTCCTTTGGTGGCCTATCGCTCGGGAGGATGTTACATTCTCCATTGCGGTGTCGAAGGGTGTGGTGGTGGGGCTGCTTTTGTGGGGTTCCCTACGGGTTGCTTTGTAGGAGCGTGGGCTGACTAGTTCCGGGTGCATTGGCTTGTTGGTGCTGTTCGGGTTGGTCAGTGGCCTTGAGTTTCGTGATGTGTTGCTAGCGTGGTGCTGGGGCTGGTTTTATAGTGGCTTGGGAGGTACGGATTCTGGATTGTAGTGTGCCAGCCTTTTCTGGACTTAACTGAGGGTTAGGTGAGTGTCCTTGCTCTGCGGGGGTTTTTATGATGTTTGTCCTTTGGAGGGTAGGGCTAGTTAAAGCGTTGTACTGCGGATCTTGCGGCTTGATTGTTGGTGTCCTTGGGATCATGGTTGTCAGGACCCCGTCCTTGCGGGTCCCTGTACCTTCATTTGACCCGGACTACGGGTTCGCGCGGGACGTGTTGCTTTGCGAGCCCCTGGCGTGGGTTGCCGGGGTGCGCGGTTCTTTGTGCCTCCGCGCTGACCGTCCTCGGGGTCCATGGGGAGTGCTTTGTTTTGTGAGCCCCTAGCGCGTCTTGCCAGGGTGCGTGTCTTTTGTACCTCCGCGCGGCCCATACTCGGGGTCCGCAGACGGGGTTGTATTTTGCGAGCCCCTGGCGCGTCTTGCCAGGGTGCGTGTCTTTTGTACCTCCGCGCGGCCCATACTCGGGGTCCGCAGATGGGGTTGTATTTTGCGAGCCCCTGGCGTGTCTTGCCAGGGTGCGCGTCTTTTGTACCTCCACGCGGCCCATACTCAGGGTCCGCAGACGGGGTTGTATTTTGCGAGCCCCTGGCGTGTCTTGCCAGCGTGCACGTCTTTTGTACCTCCGCGCGGCCCATACTTGGGGTCCGCAGACAGGGTTGTATTTTACGAGCCCCTGGCGCGTTTGGCTCCGCCTCGGGGGCGAAGGGTGGATGCAAAGCCCCGGCGAGGCCAATCATTTTCGCCGATGTCCGCCGATGAGGGCGGGGGGTCACCGCCTCGCCCCTTTCGGCACCGTGGTTTGAAAAAGGCGAACACATGTTTTCGGGGAAAAGATCTGCATATATTGATTGAATGTGGTGCTGCCTCGTTAAAAAACCTCGCGCCCCTTTGCGAGGAAAAAGAGTGCAGCCCCGGTTACATGATTGAGTCTTACAAAACTTGCAAAAATGAAGAAGAAAGAAAAAGAAATGATCAGGAAAGTCTTACAGCTCGCGAGCGCCAGGGTATGGCGCCGCTACGGGTAGTATTTGCGAAGATCGTCTATGTTCCATGTGCGAGGTAGGTCGTTCCCGTCGAGGTCTTGCAGGTGGAATGATCCTGGCCTTGCTGACTTTGTGACGAAGAAAGGTCCTGACCACTTGGCTACGAATTTTCCTGCCATCTGAGCGTTTTGCTTCCTGATGAGCGCGAAGTCTCCGACTGCGAGGTCACGGGGCCTGACCTTTTTGTCACGCCATTTGCAGGTTTCTTACTGATATGAGTGGAGGTTGAGGACAGCCTGGTTGCGCGCTTCTTCTACGAGGTCGCTGGCGAACGGGGGTTCTCTTCTGTTGGCGCGAGGGTTGTCCTCGTGGAGCCGTGGGTGAGCTCCTCTGGGAGTACAGCCTCCTCCCCAAATAGTAGCTTGAACGGGGTGAATTTTGTTGCCCTGCATTCGGAGGTGTTGTGTGACCATACCACTAGTGTGAGGTGTTCTGCCCAGGTTCCTCTTGGTTTGCCTTGGATTTTTGCGCTGATGCCCTGGAGGATTGTGCCGTTGGCGCTCTCGACGAGGCCGTTCGATTGGGGGTGCCTGACAGAGGCAAAGTGGATTTTGGTTCCGACCTGGAAGCAGAACCGCTTGAAGGCTTCACAGCCAAATTGAGTGCCGTTTTCTACTGTGATTTCTCTTGGGACCCCGAACCGGCATATGATTTGTTGCCAGAAAAACTTCTACGCTGATCGGGAGGTTATCGTAGCGAGGGGGCGGGCCTCGATCCACTTTGTGAAGTATTCGATGGCCACGACTGCGTAGCGGAGGTTTCCTGGCACTGCTGGCATTGGCCCTACAAGGTCGATGCCCCACCTCTGGAGGGGCCAAGTCGGGCAAATTGGTGTGGTTGTCACCCCGAGGAGGTTTGAGTGATGTGTTGTTAGCTGGCACCCTTCGCAACGCTTGACGAGGTTCTCCGCATCGCTTAAGGCGGTGGGCCAGTAGAAGCCTTGTCTGAACACTTTTCCGACCAGCGCGCGGGGTTCGTTGTGTGAACCGCAGATGCCTTCGTGGACCTCCGCGAGGATTGTTCTTCCCTCGGGGGCTAAGATGCATTTGAGCCAGGGTGCTGTGACTGATGCCTTGTAAAGCTGTTAGTCGATCATCCTGTACCCCCTCACTTTCTGCGCTATCCTCTTTTCCTCCTCCCTTGACTCAGGTTCGAAGTGCCCTTTGATATATGCTATTATCGGAGCCCTCCAGTCTTCACTTGCTATGGCATTCACGGTCTTTGCCATTGGCGGGGGTCCTTCGACGGTGGGCTTTGTCAAGACCTCGTAAAACACAATGGGGGGTAGTGGGTTTTGCGTTGCTGCTGCCTTTGCCAGCTCGTCGGCTTCGCCGTTGTCCCTCCCCGCTATGGTCTTTGTTGTAATTCCCAGAAAGAAAGCCTCTTTTTTTCTGACCCTGAGAAGGTACTTCTGTAGTTCGGGGTTTCGAGCCCTGCAGCTCTTCTCAACGTGGCCTGAGACGATTTCGGAGTCGGTTCTGATTATGGCTCTTCATGCTGATAATGCCCATAGCTTGTTCAAGGCTAGCAGAACTGCCTCGTATTCTGCTATGTTGTTGGTGCACGGGAATTCCAGCCTTGCTGCATAACGGAGCTTTACGTCGGAGGGTGATATGAGGATGGCTGCTATCCCCGCGCCTGCGGAGCCCCATGCACCATCCGTGTATGCTGTCCATATTGGGTCCAACTTCGCGGCTTGGTTGTAAACGTCAGGGGTCTAATCTGCTATGAAATCTGCCAGGGCTTGGGATTTGATTGCTGTTCTGCCCACAAACTTGATCGCGTGGTCACCCAATTCTGTTGCCCATCGGGCTATCCTCCCCCACTGACTCGGGGTTTCTAAAAATGTTCTCCAACGGAAAGCACGAAGGTGCTGTGATCTCGTGTGCCTGAAAGTAATGTTTAAGCTTCCTTGCTGCCATGACCACTGCGTAGGCTACTTTCTCAAGTTCGGTGTAGTTGCTCTTGGGACCCTCGAGTGTTTCTGATACGTAGTAGATGGGGAGTTGACGCACTTGGTGCTCTTCGGGGACTTCCTTTGTTAGGACTGCGCTTACTGCATGCGGGGAGGCTGCTACGTACAGCAGTAGGCCCTCGCCCGATTCCGGTGTCGCGAGGGTTGTGAGGTTGAGGAGGTAGTGCTTGAGGTCCTCGAATGCCTGTTGCTGTAGCGGTCCCCAGCTGAAAGGCTCTGATGCTCTTAGGACCTGGAAGAAAGGCAGGCCCCGCTCAGCGGACCTTGACATAAATCTGCTCAGAGAGGCCATGCGGCCTGCGAGGCATTGTGCTAGCTTTCTGTTCGTCGGGGGTTCCATCTGGGTGATTGCTTGTATCTTGGTCGGGTTTGCCTCGATTCCCCTTGCGGAGACTAGGCACCCCAGCAACTTCCCCTTGCTGACTCCGAAGACGCATTTTGCGGGGTTTAACTTGAGCCTGGCCCCGTGGAGTTTCCGGAACGCTCTCTCGAGGTCCGCTATGTGATCTGGCTTGAGCTTGCTCGTACTATGATGTCATCGATGTAGGCTGAGATTGCCTTATCGTCTGCGTGGACCTCCGCGGTCATTCTTGCGAAGGTTTACCCCGCATTTCGGAGGCCCTCTGCGATTCTCCTGAAACAGTAGGTGCCGAAGGGTGTTGTGAAGCTGGTCTTCTCCTCGTCCTCTTTGCTCATCCATATCTGGTGGTACCCCGAGAAACAATCTAGTCGGGATAGCATTTCGCACCCCGCGGTCGTGTCCACAAGCGTGCTGATGCGCGGTAGTGGGAAGTCATCCTTTGGGCAGGCCTTGTTGAGGCTTGTGAAGTCCACACACATCCTCCACCTCGGTGGCTCTGCCTTGTCTTTGGAGAGGCTTGCTTTCTTGACTAAGACCACATTAGACAACCAGGTCGGGTATTTGACGGGCCTTATCACCTTGGCATCTAGGAGGCGGTTAACCTCAACCTGCGCTGCCTGCTTTCTCTCCTCGGACATCTGTCGGAGCTTTTGCTTACATGGGGTTGCACCTTCGTAGATATTGAGTTTGTGCTCGATCACCTCACGGTCGACACCCTGGAGGTCCTCGGCTGACCAAGCGAAGACGTCGCAGTGGTCGCGGAGAAATTGGACAAGGTTTGCCTTGAAATCGGGGTCTAGTGTAGCGGAGATAGTTACTTCCCTGGTTTAGTCATTCGGGAAGAGCCTGACCTTTTTGGTTTCTTCCACTGGCTGGGCGTGCGGGGGTTTGTACTGTTCTTCCTCGGGGTTTTCAGTTTCTTTCTTTTTCTTGCCCTTCTCCTTATCCTCTTTTTCTTGTTCGAGGGCGTGCACATTTCGCTGACCTGGGGCGACTGCACCCTCCGCGCTCCTTGCGAGGTCTTGGTCCCCAAAGACTGCTATATCTCCGAAGATAGACGACATTTTCATACAGAGGTAACCGGGGTGGATTACTGCTCCGAAGGCATTGATGATGCCCCTGCCGAAGATTGCGTTGTAGTTGTAGGGCATGTCCACTACATCGAACGTTATGTTCTTAGTTCGGGGGTGGGGTTGGTCCCCGAAGGTGACTGGCAGGGTGATCTTGCCCGCTGCTCTGACTTGCTGACCTCCGAACCCGAAGAGAGGGTTTCCCGCGGGCTCCAGGAGGTTATGATCGAGTCTCATGCGGTCGAAGGTGGAGGTGAACAAGATGTCGGTGGAGCTTCCTGTGTCGACCAGGATTTTGTTCACTATCCATCCCGCCACGTTTGTTTTGATTACCATTGCGTCGGTATGGGGGTAGTCCTTGAGCCTCATGTCCGCAGCGTTGAAAGTGATTGGGATGTGGGACCACTGATTGTTTTGGTGAGGCTCCTCCGCGGCGACGTGGTGCACCCTCGCGGTAGTACTCTTTTCTCTCGTCGCTTTGTTGCCACGGTCTTCATTGGACCCCCAGGAGATGGCCGGGATCTCTCCGTAGGCGGAGGTAGGGTTGTTGTTCGGTGTGGTGGGCATTCCTTGCTTCACCGGTGGTGGCGGGGTGGTGGTGGCAAAGTTGGAACCGGGGGGGGGGTGGTAGTCTTGGGGCCATGGTGGTACCGCCCCGGGGTTTCGGGGATGGGTGACTGTGTAGCTTTGGTCAGCCGTGACGTGGCCGGTCGTGTGTGTTGGTACGGGGGGTTGATTGAAGGCTGGGTAGCTAAATCCGGGTATGGAGGGGGTCGCGTAGTTTGGTGGGGTGTAAGAATAGTGATTGTATCGCGGGGGTTGAGTTGGTCTTCTAGTGTGGTTGATTTGGCGTTGGGTTTGTTGGGAGGCTTGTTGGCTATCCATGAACTCCTTCCCCTTTGGGCGGCGTAGGGACACCGTTTGGTGTAGTGGCCCTTGTCTACCCCAAAGAGTGGCAATATGGTTGCTTCTCGTTGGGACGAACCCCGCCATCACGCTGGGTTGTAGGGCGTCTAATCCCTTGGTTGGTAGGTTTGCTTGGGAGGGTGGTTCGTTCTTTGCTCGGGTGGTGGTGTTGTGTCTATTGCTGCGACCCTAGCACGGTCCCCGGTGGCTGAAGTGTTCCGCCCTTGGCGGTCTTTTTGCCGCGGGGTTGCGGAGGTTGTGGCCGTAAGGCTTCAAGCTTTGCTTTGTGGCTGGTATCGGCTCTGCAAAGTATTTCTCCATTATCTCATGAAGCTCGCTAGGGTTTTGGTCGTCTCCTTTCGATCTTGGAATGGCAAGGACCTAGCCTTATGCACGCCAGGGCTACCATTATGACACCCTGGTCGGTCACACCCTCGGTTCTTGCTTTAGTATGGAGAAACCTCCGCCACCAATCTTTCAAGGGCTCCGTTGGCCGTTGAATGACACTGAGGAGCTCTGTGGAATTAGCTGTGGCCGAGTTTACCCCTTGAAATTAGTCTGTAGTGCAGATCGGAGTTCAGACCAGCTGCTGATGGTGGCCGGGGGTAGGGTGGAGTACCATGACTGTGCGATGTCTCTTGCCACTATGACGAAGGATTTTGCCATGGTGGACTCGTCCCCCCCACTGCTGCCACGGCTGCCTCATAGGATATAATGAACTGGCGCGGGTCCGTCTGTCCCATGTATCTGGGTAGGTGATGGTGGCTGTAGGAGGCGGGCCACTCCGCCAGTTGGAGGGCGAAGGAGAGAGGCTATGTGGGGTCATAATGCGTGGCGCATGAATGTTGGCTCTCGGTGGGGCGATGGTTTCCCGTGATCTGTGGGGGGTTCGGGTGCGCGTAGCCGTGGGCTGTGGGCGCGTTTTGAGCTTGTTGTGGGGTGGTTGTCGGCAGCGAGCGCCCTGGGTGATTATGGGCAGCGGGGGTGGAGGTGGAGGCTGGCGGGGTGGCGCTTGGTGCGCCTGCCCGGAACCGTGACGGGGAGCCCCCTACGGGCCATGTATCTCTTGTGCGGCTGCCAACTACTGCTCCAGCCAGTCGAGCTGCCCCCTTGCTGCCTCAGCTTGGTCCCTGATGGTGCAGGCGCTGCCTTCGGTCGAGGGTTTCCAGCTGCCTATGCTTTTTGGCGATTTGCGCTTGCAGCGCCTCCAGGGCCGCGGTCCCTGCTGCCTCCTCGTCCTCGTCATCTTCGGTAAACCCATCGCTAATCTCGCCGAAGGCCTCCAAGAGCGTTCCCCGTCCTAGGGTGGTGGCGTTGTGGCTGCCGCACTACCGAGCCCCGACCCTGCACGACCTCCGCGGCCGCTGGCTGGGCCCCGGCGCCCGATTACCGCGTTTTTCTCCCGACGGTAAACCGCGGTAAACCGCGGTTCACCGTAAAAACCGGTCCGGTCCGGTTACCGGACCGCCGGTATAAAAGAAGCCAAATTCAAAATGTAAAATTTGAAAAAAATCGTTGAAAAAATTCTCAGAAAAATAGTTCGTGATTTATAGAAGCCAATGGTGTAAAAATTTTTCAAATTTGAGTTCGTTTGGTAAAAAAATTTGAATTGAAGTTTGAAAAAAAAAAGCGCGCTTGCCGGCCCGTCAAGGCCCATGAGGCCCATTGGCCTCCCCGCCGCGGATAAGGCTTGCCCACGCCACCGGGGGCAAACGCGCCCCGTAAGCTTATCCGCCGCCATCCGTTCAAGTCCCGCCCGCCGCCGCGCCGCCGCCCGCCCGCGGCGGAGAGAAACCGCCCGGATCAGCGGTTTACCATACCGCCGCCCGCCGCGCCGTCCGCTGACCGGGCGGATTGCTCGGTTTACCGAGCGGTGTGGCCGGGTTTACCGACCGCCTTGGGTAGCCGGGACCGAGGTGAGTTTTTTTTTTTTTTTTTGATTTAGGTTGATTTATGTGGTAGGATTGGGATTTAGGTTAGTTTTTGAGTTAGGATTCATAGATTTAGGCGTGATTTGTGTTAGGATTTAGGAAATATTTAGGTTAGGTTAGTTTTTGAGTTAGGGTTCATAGATTTAGGAAATATTTAGGTTAGTTTAGGCAACTTTTTCCATTAGGATTTATGATTTGATGTAGGATTTGTGGTAGGATGTATATTGTAGGAATACATTGTTGGTTTCTATTGTGTAGATATATTGTATATATATATATTGTAGGTATATATTGTATGGATATTATATAGATATATTGTATATATATATATTGTAGGTATATATTGTAGATATATTGTATTGTATATATATATTGTTGGTTTCTATTATATAAATATATATTGT
Source organism: Hyparrhenia diplandra (assembly GCA_015847255.1). Classification (NCBI taxonomy): domain Eukaryota; kingdom Viridiplantae; phylum Streptophyta; class Magnoliopsida; order Poales; family Poaceae; genus Hyparrhenia; species Hyparrhenia diplandra. The sequence continues at coordinate 49,322 of JADLZK010011262.1, read as the reverse complement.
TGGTGACTTTGTGTTGTCCGTATGGTTTATGCGGGTAGACAATGTCCGGGAGACCGAGAGACCCGGCCCAGGGAGCACGGTGAAAATCTTGCTCCGTGTTGGAAGTGCAACTACTTGTCACACCAAAAAATCCGGCGGTGGTTGCACAAGGTTCAAGCAAAGACTTGGCTGGCCGCGGGTCCGAGGTGTTGCATTGCAACCATGTGCCTCCTCGGATGTGCGTGACTACTTCCGGCGAGACCTTGACAAATCGAAGAAGAAGGCTAATGACGGGGCTCGTGACGACCGGCACGTGAAAGTGCCGCACGGAGGGTAACTATGTCATGGGGGCGAGGAGGAATATGAGGCTCAAAAGAAGCGCTTGAGCAAATCGAGAGTCGAATATGAGTACCAACAGAGGGTGCAGCAGAGGGAGGACATTATGAGCGTGGAGGGGGTAGTGGTGGTGCGGTGGCGGTGGTGGTGGACGTAGCAATCCACTTCAAAGGATGTTCATCGCCAGGAGATCAGGTTCACGCAGGGAGACTCCTGTAGTGGTGGAGGACTACCAGGCGGCCCGCGGTGGTAGCGAGGAAATGACCCAACCAAGGATTGATACGCCTGGACGCGAGAAGGGCAAAATGCCAAGCAAGCTATTGGTAAAGCTTGGTCAAAGTGGTTCCATTATGTAGGACAACCCGGACGAAATGCCGACAATCCGTACTTTATCGGTGCCATCCGAGAGACACGTAAGTGGGGTAAGTACCTATACTTGGAGATTGATGGTTTCGGTGGTCTCATTATTCTTCCGTGTTCTTATTATTCCCTTATTGTTTTTCGTGAAGGCATCACGTCACCCACCGGAAGGGAGATCGATGGCAAGTACCTAGATGAGAATGAGAAAGACTTGAAGGATAAGTACGTCAAGTTTCGTAAGGACCGCCCACCTATGGCGCCACTTTGATGTGTGATTCTTGGACCGGCCCAACTAGAATGAGTGTGATCAACTTCATGATTTATTGCAATGGGATCACATGGTTTCACAAGTCTATTGATGCAACCGAAAAAAAGTCAAGATCATAAGTACTTGTACGGTGTATGTGCACCTCCTAAACATAGTTGTCATGTTGTTCTTTTTAGTTTATATATATGTATATAAATAATAAATGTTGTGCCTTTTTTTCAGGAGATTCGGCAGTGGTGTTGGAGATTGGCCCCCAAAGATATTGTCCATGTGGTGACCGACAACGGCTCCAACTACAAGAAAGCTTGCAACCAACCGAAGCATGAGTGGGCTCACATTGTTTGGACACCTTGTCTTGCACACACCATCAACTTGATGTTGAAGGATATTGGTGACCGGACCGATCATTCAGGTATGATAGCCGCGTGCAAGAAAATTTCAAATTGGTTGCACAACTATTCTGGGTTGAATAATATGATGAGGAAAGCAATTGGTGGTGAGTTGGTCAAGTGGAATGCCACTAGATTTGGGACCAACTACATGTTTATGGAGAGTTTTCTTCGGAAATGTGAGAAGTTCATGCGTGGATGGGATCTCCGGAGTTTTTGCAAAGCAAGTGGGCAAAGTCTGCAGAAGGTGTATATGCTCATGCAAGATTGTCAAGTATCCAGTGGTGGGATGGATTGGCCTACATCGTCGGCACAGTGGAACCAATTTACAAATTCCTTCGTTTCGCCGATCAAGACAAGCGCCCGAACATGGCTGATGTGGTGTACGAATACCAGAGTTGTAAACAGGAGATGGAGTCATTCTTTGGAAGAAACAAGCAGACATGGAGCGAATATAAAGCGATTATGGACAAAAGGATTGCTGACGTCTACATCGGGACGTATGTGGGATCAGGTATGATAATGGGTTGTGTTTATTTCAAGAAGCTATATATATTTAATACTTACCGCTTGCTTATACAAATTTATGTTGCAGTTTGCCGTATTAAATCCAAGTCTCTCATATAATCTGGATCCAACTCGAGAAATGTTCGGTAGCCTAAAGGAGACATTTCGAGAATGACGGATCTGAGAGCGCCGTCGGTGCATTGCGGGAGGCCGAGATTTTCCGCCGAGAAGATTGGTGAGTTTGGCACGAGAATTGGCTCGAAAAATGGCGCTTGATCCAAGGACATCCCCATGTATGTATTTTCTACCTCATATACTTGTGGCCCAATAGGTTTCTTATACTAAAACATATAGCTAATATAATGTGGTACCTTTGCGGCCCGTTGGTGGATGATATTTGGTAGAAGTACTCCAATGTTGCAGCGCCTTTGCTTTGCGGCTTGTTGCACAATGTGTCTCCTCCAAAGGGATGCGAGGAGAACTGAGTACATTTGCCTTGCCGCATACCAAGGTTCGAATAGGTTGTCGCACAAAAAATTGAACAAGCTTGTTTATGTCAACTACAACCTTCGGGCGCGACTTGCGGATGTTACCCCACCAAGGAATTATGATGATGATGACTTCATTGACCGGTTCACCGTCTCATTCTATGATCGGAGCAATCCGATTAGGGAATGGATGGAGTACGGCCGATCTAACCGACCCACCGGTTCTTGATGACGATTCTCGACGAAGTGGACGTCCCTCCGCCATCAAATATTGTCGTACAATTTATATTTGTATATATATATATATATATATATATATAAATGTATGTCCACCTCACCTTCTATTATTTGCTTGTGTTGGCGGTGACCATATAGCAACCGAGGATCTACGTCGGCGGCGACGGGGATGATAACATCGCTGATTGGGCCCGTAGAAATGTGGGTCAAACTCACATGGGGAAGAGGAAGCGAAAAATGCTGCCTAGGAAGGCTCCCTCCAAGCGGCGAGGAAAAGAAACCGGCTCGATGACACGACCGACGATGGTGGGAATAACACGATCGACGATGGCTCCTCGGGTGATGACACGACCGACGATGGTGGGAACGATAAAGGCGGTCTTTGAGAGTATGGCGGTGGCGGTGGTGGAGGGTATGGCGGTGGCGGTCTTTGGTGCGAGTGGTCTTTGGTGGGAGCGGTCTTTGGTGTGCGAGTGGTTATGCGGTCTTCATTTCACGGTATCAATTGCACTTCAACCTACATACGCACAATTGTTTTTACGTCTATGACCACTAATTATGGTTGATTGCGGCGAGACCCGGTTCACACATGCGACTCAAGACCGTGACCATGGCCAACCGGACTCGCGAGAGGATGTACGATTCAGCGGCGGACTACGGCACTCCACGGTACTCCTCATCCTCCTCCTACAAATGAGACCTCGCAGCCTTCTTATACCTATCCCATTCTCGACGTGTCCGCGCAGCCTATGACTAGATGGTCATGCGAATGGGAAGACCCCGATTTTTACAATCGGTTGGTTGAAGAATGGGAGACAACAAAGGTATGGTCGGGGCTAACTTGGCAAGATTACAAGGCTCGCCTACTTCAAAGCCGAGGTATCTCTATTATGTCTACCGCCGAGTATGAGGAGTCGTGCCGATATGGGGTGTTCCCGTATATGCTACGCCGTTGATTATTTGTATGCCACCACATTTTGTTACCGTATTGACTTATGCTATTTATTTCCGCATTGTGTGCCACTTTTTACATCAAAATGTCCAAAGCAACTACCAAAAATTCCTTCAAAAAAAAAAATTTAAAAAAACAAAACTTCCCCGGCGGTTTGGAATTTATACCGCTCAAACCGGGCAGTATAAATTCCAAACCGCCCGGTTTACCAATTTATACCGAACGCCGGCGCCGTTTGAATTCAGCTGAATTCAAACTTCGAACCGACCGTAACCGTCCCCGGTTTACCGTAGAATCGGACCGGTTTACGAATCCGAGGGCGGGCGGTTCACCGAATCCGGCCGGTAATAAAAACCATGCCCCGTAGCCGACACGTTCGACCGGGGGGGCTCCGGTGCTCGCCCCGTGGCCGAGGTTGGATTGGGCCCCGCCCCCGAGGTGGTGGCCGGTCAGCACCCCGGGACCCGAAGAGGGTTGGGCCCCCTGACGGGGCTGCGTCCCCCTGGTCGGCGGCCGACCTCCCCGCCGGGGTTGGGCCCCGAGCGGGGCGGGGGTGGGCCCCGAGCGGCAGGGTGCTAGCCCCCGCGCCTTGCTGCGAGTATTCGCCGGCATGGCTTTTTGTATCGATCCCCACGGACGGCGGCAACTATGGGTGCGCACCGCCCCTCGACCTTCTCTACGGGGGTAGCGGGAGGAAGGGCGAGGGCTTCCCACAGGAGTGAAAAACAGCGATGCAGGGTCCGCGAGCTGGGTCCCAGAGGTGACACGTGGAAGGCGGCACAGATCCCGAAGGGGCAAGTTCCGGTTGATAGGTCATAAAAGTAGGTGCCAACCGTCTCTTTCATACGTCTTGTCTTCACGTATTTATAGGCGTCCGGCCGGCACATGGCGTTGTTACATTTTAGGACAAAGCGTTGTTGCCACTTACAGCCGCGGCCCACGCAGGGGCAACTCGGTACAATCCCTGCTAGGGGCAGGCGGGAAAAAGCACACAACCTAGTGCTTCAAGATCTCCTTTAGGGTTTCCCCTCCTTCCGCCGCCGCAGCGACCTAGCTTTTCGTCTTGGCCTCGTCAACCTCGCGCTCGCGGGGGTCCCGTCCTTGACTGTGCCGCCCCCCGCGCCTGGGGGTGTCTTCTTTAGCCGCGCCCCGCACCTGATTGCGTCGTTCCCCGCGCCTGCGGGGCCTCGTTGTTGGTGTTTTGAGAACCGGGGTATCCCAAGTACCGGCAATAATTTATAGGCTGTGTGCTCCCCACCTGATGGCGTGTCCGAGCTGGAAGATGAAGAGTTTATCATGGTTCAGGCCATGGGGCCCTACGTCCAGCAGTTGACCTTTCGTATTACCTCGCACCAAATGTGCACAAGAACTGAAGCGATTACAAGTGTTTTCGGGAATGAAGGAGAACTTCAATCCTGGGATGAGATGGCTAAGTGAGAAAACTAGAAGTGTCGATCCGTTCCATTGTGGCATTACTCTCCCTTTTATAGTGTAAAGGAGAGATAATGTGTACAATACGTGTCGTGTACAAATGCTAAGGTGTCTACCGTCTGGGGCTGTAGGCGCATCATGCCCGAGCCTGGACCTCGGGTTCCCTGAAGGGAATGCCCCTGTGTGGACGCGTGTCCCTGTATCTCCTGCGTCCGTGTCCGTCGCCCGAAGGGGGGGTCTCCCGAGGGCCCAATGGGGATCCTCTGATCCCATTGCGAATCTTGGCTTGTCTGGACTCCGTTGTGGTGTGGTGTCAATATCCCGAGGGTCCTTGGACTCGTGTTGAGGAAGTGAAGCTGTTAGGCAAATGAACAGTGCCGTTGTGTTTCTCTGTGCATGGTGACGTGTGAGGTAACTGTTCCCTTTACGTCCCATCAACGGGGGATGCGAGGAGATAACGAGGCAGGTGAATCGACAGGGCAATCGATTACCCTGTCATCGTGGCCTATGAAGCAGGAGCATTAAATGCGGCTGCCCCCACTACCAGGCCGAAATTCCCAAGGTGTGCCCGAGGTTACATACCCCGAGAGGGAGAGAAGAACTGGTGGTTCGGGTTCTCCTATCCTCGGGCGAGGCGGAGAAGTCTCGCCCGAGGGCCATGATCCTCGGGCGAGGTAGGGAATGCCTTCGAGGAACCCGTGCCTTCGGGCGAGGCGGAACTTGGCCCCCTGAGGCTCCCCAATCCTCAGGTTAGGAGCAGGTTGCGGTAAGAGCAGACCGTATTGGCTGATATTGTATCATTATGGGCCGATTCGGTCCATATACCCATGGGCTATAATAGGCCCGTTACGCAGATTGTTTTTCTAGTCCTTCTTCTCCATACTCACGATGGTCCCAATGGCTCTTATTTTTATTTCTATAAATTCTTGGATTTCACCCTGGACCCTCCTGGCCTGTGTGACAGAGCCGACCAATTTATAAGAAATCAAGTATAATTCGCAATTACGAAGCAATCGCAGATCTACACTTGAGTCCATATAAACCCGGTATTCGAAATCTCGTGAGTGATTTCAAACTCATCAACCTTGCAACCAAGGATCATTGAGCTCGATAGTTCAAATCCGCGGTATCTCAAACCAAATTCAATATATAATAATCGAGTGCGATTGACACATTTATTTCAAAGTAGTTCGAGTGCGTAAGCAATAGCTTTCACAAACAAGATAGTTGTACAAATGGAAATAAAATAAGATAGTGCCAACATAGTGTCAACCCTATAGTAGCACAAGACGGGGAAATATGGAGATTGTCATGCCCTAGGCATTATTCTTCAACCACAGCACAACACAACTGGATCGAATCATGCTAGACGGAGTTACCTGCAACATCGGGAATTAACCCGTGAGTACTCGATTGTACTCCGCAAGACTTACCCGTCTTAAACCGTAAAATAAGGAAAAAGACTCCAAGGATCATGCTTGGCTTTATCTCGAGCCGGGCGACTCACGTTTAATTTCGAGAAAATAAGGTTGATTAGTGAGCCTACACATACTACTTGAATTCTTTCAAGTTAAAAGGTTAGTTATTATATACATAACCATAGATCCTGTATAGTCAAGGTTAAAGACATATGCTCGAGAATATAAATAACAAATAATAAGTAACTTGATCATAATTTTAACAGCAGCATCATGATAATATAACATATATTGTAATATTAAGACTACATTGCCGTGGAAGCATCCCGGGTTCTCACTATCCAGGAGAGATGGCGATTCGAATCGATTGCAAACCAGCTGGCGAATACCCTGTCATAAACCAGGTCTACGTCATGACTGCAGACCCGATCACTCCCAAGACGTTACGGGACGTAAAAGTCTCGGTCTTACCGGCTACCCCCTCCTTCTCGGGTGCCAAGTGAGCGTACAACGAGGACGACGCCATCGTGCGCATCTTCTTGCACCCAATAAAATCCCCTTCCACCATCGCCAAAGGAGGAGCGATAAAGCGAGCATGGCCGGCCCCTAACATTCTTGCGAGCTTCGTGGCTCACGACCCCGCGAAGCCTACTAAATGCCAGGTACGTTTAACTTCCGACCACAGCCCGACAAAGTATGAGTCCTTAATCGATCGGATGGAAAGACCACAAGATTCCATCCAATCTAACATGTTTTAAATTATCAGGTTCTCAGCAGCAGCTTGACAATCACCCATGTGATTGTTCACAACATATCCTCAAGTGACCGCAATCACTTTGTCTCACGCAAACATGGTACGAGCATTAACCTAGACCTCTATATAGGGTAGGGCAACTTTCAACAAGGATCATAATGCATCAACGGTTTCAACCATTTCCCTAAACTTAATGCAGGAAACATATAGAAGACTCAAGTCAAATTAATTGAAAGAATTAGGAAAGGGCAGAATGCTCCGGGGCTTGCCTTCAGAAGAGGGTTAGAAGGTGCCTTGGGCACTTCAGCAGGACCCTAAACCCTAAACCCTAAACCCTAGCTAGGACTTTTTAATCAAAACAAGACAAGTCGCTTTCAAGGTCAAACTAGGTCAAACGGAGTCAAACTATCAAACCAAACATAATTAGAAACATGACCAACATCAACCTTGCTCTAAAACATCTTATAAACATATCTAAGAATAAATAAATATTAAACAACTAAATATGCAAGCATTTCATACATGAAATGATAAGGCAAAGCACCACATGCAATGATAAGCAAAACATGATATAAATGACAGATGCATGCATGCTAATGATGCTTATGGTATGAAATGCATATGCTAATAACATGATTAACACCAGGGTGTTACAAATCTACCCCCCTTAAAGAAATCTCGTCCCGAGATTTGGTGTTACTTAGCACTTGTTTGAAAAACATGGGATAAGTCTCACGAAGATACTTTTCTACCTCCTACATGGCATTATTCCCATCGTGGTCCTCCATGGAATCTTGTACGAACTTACAATCACTTTACAACTTGCTCTTTCTCGATATCCAAACTCGGATTGGTTCTTCAAAATAAGTCAAGTCGATGTTGACTTGAATTTCTCTGGCTTGAATACGTTTTTCAAGTACTCTCCAACATCTTTCCGTTTGTAACCTTGAAAGGAACTGAAACTTGCCTTCATCTATCTAGATAACGCACTTGCTAAGCTAGTTTTTCCTAGATGGGGATCTATCATTCTTGGTGCTAGCCTTCTTTCAATTTTAAGACTCCCTTTACTCTTCATGGTTGATGCTTTAGATAATTCTAGTCTCTATCTTGGAATCCAAAAATATTCCGTGTCGTCCTCGGTATGACCTTTCTAACGTGCTGGAGCTTACTGGCTAATACTCCGGGATATCTCAACCATTATCATCTTTTCTGGACTTGAGAGATTTTGAAACTACATCCGATTAAGATAAATAATGTTGATCCTTATGTGCCTTCCAAACTGTTCAAATCCTGAGCATTGGGTGCTCTCTTTGATTAAATAAAAGTGACACATGTCCACAAAAAGTGACACTACCCATGGAGATGGTCAACAACTTCCTTTTTGTCTATCTCTTCTTGTAGTCTGTTAATGTTGATGTCAGTGACCTGTTCTTCCAAAAATCAGCTTATTTGCCATTCCAAGGCAAAGCTCAAATTCAAGGATTGTACAAAGATCTTTCAACGGGATAAAGAATAGATGATCAAGGAAAGTATCTGCAGAAGCAAAGACACTAGTGTAGTTTTGACAATGAGTCATGATTAGTAACGACGATACTAGCGCGTGCCGAGCAGCACACCTTGTGCCTGCAGTCACAGGAGGCTCCCGGTTTCGTCGCGGCACCATCGGTTATAAATCACAACAGCATAGCAATTCTACAACTAATGTGATATTTAACATGACATCGACGGACCTTGCACGTATAAGCATCACATGCAAGTTGGGATTAAGAAAACAAGAAGTATCACATGATTCAAGAGGCAAAAGAGTGATTTTCGGAAGACCGATCTCCGAGCTCTCTTATCCTTATTCATAACATGACGGTCATCAAGCATTAGATATAATTTTCTTCAATCTTGAAATGGGCTCTCATTGTTTCGTTGAGTTTCGATTGATGAACAATTGCTTCTGTCTGTTTTCATGTCCTTGACTATTGGTCTTCCTAGAGAACTTGAACCAAATGTTATGCAACATTGGAGGGTGCATCAAGTTGAACTCTCTTCTATCAATGGATTGTCAAGGGTGTAATATGCCTTCGGACTCTAGGCGTCGACACTGTGATAGCCTTCACCTTGCACGGATGGTAGGGTACTTCCAAATTGTCTTAAGATACCAGTTCTAACTATCTTCTTCGGCTTGTCTTTAGCACATCTCAAGTGAAGGTCAATTCAAGATTATTGTATCTGGCATAAAATTGATACACCTCCAAATAGGTTAGGGGCACAAATCCTTCAGAGTATGCACTTATAGCTGAAATTTCCAATTCTGTATTGGGTAATTCACCTTAGATTTCCTCGGTTGCCACGAAGCATAAACAATTACCCGTCTTTCTTGTATAAGTGCACATCAAAACTTGTACCATAGGTACTACAAACACATCAAAAGGTTCCTCCATGTCTGTACGTACAAACACTAGAGCGATTGTTAACAACTCTCATAAAAGTACAAAAGTTGTCTCACATTCGGTGTTTACGCGAATTTTCTATCCTTTTATAACAACGTTGTCATGGGTTCGGGAATCTTAGGTCGGTTATAAATTGATAACCGACTAAACTTTTAAGAAAAACACCAAACCATAGTGACAAACGTTATTATCTCTAAATTTATAATCACTTTCGGACTAGATTTGGATAAACAGCAATATCATCTTCAGGCAAGACATATCCAAGGAACTACACTTTCTTCAACTTTATTTTCTCTTGGCTCGAGCTTAGCATAGCGCCGGTGTTTTTCGAAGTTGGTCAACGCTATTCTCGTGTGTTCTACATGGTCTTCAACATTTCTGAATATACCACAATGTTATCGATAAACACGACCACGAAGTTATAACTTGGGCGTGAATACGAATTTTATCTAGTACACAAAATAAGCTGGGGCATCGCCAGATCAAAGGACATGGCAAAATACTCATACAACCCATATCTCATAGAGAAGCGGTCTTCAAAATGTCTTGAGGTCAAATCTTGTATTCTTTGGTAACCTAGATGAAAGTCGATCTATTTAGCATCCGACAATCGACCAAGAGAATGTCAATGCCGGGAAACGAATATTTTAATCGCTACCGCATTGAGTGGTCGGTAATCCACACACATTCTAGGGGCTAATCCTTCTTTACAAAATTCTTTAGGACATCCCTAGGATGAAAAGCTTGATCTTAAGTAACTTTGATCCAATATATCTTGCATCTGCAGCTTCAATTCGGCTAACTCGTTTGATGTAAACTCCACACCTTTATCTGAAGTAACCCTAACAACCTTTCAGGAAAAACATCCAGAACTCAACATACCACGATATATGTTCGATGTACCGGTAACTTGCAACATAGCGAAGATATGATAGGCAATTGGTGCATAATTATCTGGGTTCTTCTCCATCTCGGGAGTCTCTCAAGATAATTGCTCATATCAAAGTGTCCATAATTGCTCCCCATTATCTTCATCCATGATGCTCTTGTATATATGTTCGACTCATAGCGAATGTAAAGATTCGAGGTCAAACAAAACAACAACATTAAAATAGTTGGTTAGGCACGTATTGATGGTTACGGCCCTTCTTCGAGGGATCTCTTCGGTATTGGTGCCATGAGCTTGCTCAAGCTCGGTTCGTTGATCTCATTCTCCCTTGGGTGTGCACAAAAACCTCAAAAGTGTCCGAGCATTCTTATAGCCATTGCAGTTGTTTCCCATAAAGGGTCTGTACTTAGCATTTTAGATCGCCCTTCTCTCCTACATTGAAGTGACATAGGATTTCTTGTATCAAAGGTTTTCATATTGTGACTCCTTTGGTAGTGGTGCATATTGAAATCTTGCAACTAACCGAAGATAGTCGATCAACGGACAGTGGAAATATCTTTCTAAACTAAGCCTTCTTAGAAAGGGGTTTCTTCTTGATCCTAGTGGCAAAACAATTGTTGAAGTCGTTGTCTTTCGTATGCAGGGCAATGAAGGTCTTCCTGTACGAAATTCCAATGGTATTCTCCATCTTGGCATTAAGTCCTCTCTGAAACTAGCTGACTCCTTGGCTTCAGAGTTCTCGTACTCTAGGGTATAGCAAGATAAACTGTCGAAGGCTTGTAGGTACCAAGTTATTGTTTTGACACCCCATGTTACCCTCATAAATTCATCTGCTATCATAGTGATCCCACTGATGCACTTACAAGCCTCACAAAAGTTTGTGTGGCCTAGTCCAGGTAATAGAAGTATTAACTGGGTAAGTGGCACAATGGTGAGAACACCATATTCCTACTAGTCCATCCAACAGGTGGGTGTATACTCAATCTTCAATATTTCGCCAACCCAAGTGGACCAAACTTGCTTTCCATAGGTCAAGTTGCTTGTCTGTTCCTCAAAGGTAGAAGGGTTTTGATATCTGTGGAATCTTATGGAGTGTTGCACTAAGTACTTCACTTTCTTGGTGTCCACAACAACCCTACATGGTGTCACACAATATATTGCGTACTCTCCCAAGAGCTATTTAAAGAACAACTCCTGGTTAATGAGAGAGGGTGGTGGTAATTCTTTGGTTTTTCTTCTCGACGGCAATGCACGTGCACGAGGCATCTCCACATGTCCTTAGTGGGGATTACGAGTCGATAATTCCAATAGTGAATATGGATATTAAATTAGAGCTACACTGAATTCATTGAGAAGTCAACAAATAAAGGTAACCATAATTTAATCATCATATCACCACAACACTAGTACACCAAAACTGTGTATAGTGCACGCATAATGCACAAAACTTTCATGGAGCTCGTATCCTTCATTAAATCCATCGAGGTCTGTACAGTTAATGAAGTCTGAGTGTTAATCCATTACTTCACTTCCAAAGGATCCGTAGTTGAAATAAAGTCTCAGGAGAAGGATTAGGCTACTGATAAAGCTAAGATACATTTCTCAACAAGGATCACGTGAGAAACTCAACATCTAGCATACATCTATGGAGACGAAGAATATCTACGGATGTCCAATGAAGCGTTCAACCTATCACCTCCATCATCAGCATCCTCTGGATCATCATCCTCTTCACAATGCGTGAAGATAGTGTGCATTGAACAACCGATAATACTCCTTTCCTTGTAGCTATATTGTATCTCATAATCCTTTGCACACCTCCTAATTCTGCTGTCTCAATTGATCATTCTGACATCTCATTTCCGAAGTCATGTGTCAGAAAGGAAAGACATCGTTCCTGCTCTTCACTCGTACTCCAAGTACCGCTAGGTTGGTCTCCTTATAGGCTGTACTACCTAACCTTGGCTCTAGGTCCAACACTCTTTTTAGCACTATCGTGGGGTACTAGAGGTTAGTCTTTTTAGGGGTCGAGCAAATCATTGACGTTGTAGGTCCAACAACATTGCTTGAGTTGGATTCTTCCTCTTCTCACAATCCATGGTGTCTCAATTATTCCGACATCTTGTGCGTAGCTTGCAACCCTCGAGTTGCTACTTTGCTTCATTCTGCATTCTCTAAGGTTGCGTCTTTGTCAGTTGTCATCTGGTGAAACATGCTAGTGAACTTCTGCTCGTCCTTCGGGCATTAATCTGCTCTCACTCTCTCCTTGTTGGCCACTACCATAGTATTCCTGTACTGGCACTCCATGTCATTGATGATCCAAAATGTGGCAAACATGGTACCCATGGTCTCGCATAAGCTACCATGCCTTTCATCCAAGTTGTACCCTCTTGTTGGATCCGATTAGCAAACCTTTAGGTCACTTCTGGAAATACTGAGGTTGTTGCACCCTTCGAGGCTCTAGGATTCTTTGTCATGAGTCTCCTTATCGAAACAACCACTACTAGTTATTCGATACAAGGGTCATTGGCAATAAAGGTTGGTGATTTTTGTGAGAGTAAGACTTAAGTTGATCATTTTTATCAAAAAGGGACGAGTACCTTAACAGGGGACGACAAAAGAAGAAAAGGAAAGAGAGGGAATGTATTTCCATTTTATTTATGTGAATGCATGAATGCGATAACCATATAATATGATGCATGAGCGTAACTTACGTCCTCACAACATTAGGAAAGATTAGTTACTACTCGATATAAGTGGTGGCACAACCAATGTTCTCTCAAAAGAAAACAAATCGCATCTAGTCGATCTACACGTTTTTGCGTGGTTAGTGTACCTGCGCAGTTTCATTTCAGCCCACAATATGTTTATGCAATGCATGAATTTAAATTAAATATACCTGCTTCGTCAGGTCCACCCGACGGCATCGCATTCCTTGCGGAAAAACACATTTTACACCCGGCACACCTGTGTACCCATACACAAGTCTACAGGGGCACTACCCGACCACGGAGCTCTCAAAACATTTTATTTTTATCCCCTAGACCGGCGTTTGTCCGATCATGCTCTCATAGCTCACATCTTACCTTGGGCGTAGAGGCAATGAACATCATTTACCTAGAGCGTAGAGGTATTTCGATCCATACATGACTACTCAAGTGAGTAGCCCCGCACTACTGGCCGCACGGCAACCAAACACAAACAACAAGATATGATGCATAAACCCATCCCAAGTTAGTAGGGCCACCTGACTGTCCTTAGTTGGGCATAAAGGGTATGACCATGGCACTATTAATTTTGCAAATCTTTTACTCACACCAATCGAGAAGATTTTGTTTCGCAAAAATTTTCACAAAAAGATTAGTGGTTCATTTTAATTTAAACACCGGATCGGATTTTAAGTACTTGAACTAAGCTCGATGCCAGGTTGTGATAGAGCCAACCAATTTATAAGAAATCAAGTATAATTCGCAATTACCGAAGCAATCGCAGATCTACACTTGAGTCCATATAAACCCGGTATTCCGGAAATCTCAGAGTGATTTCAAACTCATCAACCTTGCAACCAAGGATTGTTGAGCTCAGTAGTTCAAATCCGCAGGTATCTCAAACCAAATTCAATATATAATAATCAGAGTGCGATTGACACATTTGTTTCAAAGTAGTTCAGAGTGCGGAAGCAATAGCTTTCACAAACAAGATAGTTGTACAGCGGAAATAAAATAAGATAGTGCCAACATAGTGTCAACCCTATAGTAGCACAAGACAGGGGAAATATGGAGATTGCCATGCCTAGGCATTATTCTTCACCCACGAAGACAACACAACTGGATCGAATCATGCTAGACGGAGTTACCTGCAACATCGGGAATTAACCCGTGAGTACTCGATTGTACTCCCGCAAGACTTACCTGTCTTAAACCAGAAAATAAGGAAAAGACTCCAAGGATCATGCCTGGCTTTATCTAGAGCTGGCTGACTCACGTTTAATTTCAGAAAATAAGGTTGATTAGTGAGCCTACACATACTACTTGAATTCTTTCAAGTTAAAAGGTTAGTTATTATATACATAACCATAGATCCAGTATAGTCAAGGTTAAAGACATATGCTCAGTAATATAAATAATAGTATAAGTAACTTGATCATAATTTTAACAGCAGCATCATGATAATATAACATATATTGTAATATTAAGACTACATTGTCGTGGAAGCATCCTGGGTTCTCACTATCCAGGAGAGATGGCGATTCGAATCGATTGCAAACCAGCTGGCGAATACCCTGTCATAAACCAGGTCTACGTCATGACTGCAGACCCGATCACTCCCAAGACGTTACGGGACATAAAAGTCTCGGTCTTGCCGGCTACCCCCTCCTTCTCGGGTGCCAAGTGAGCGTACAACGAGGACGACGCCATCGCGCGCATCTTCTTGCACCCAATAAAATCCCCCTTCCACCATCGCCAAAGGAGGAGCGATAAAGCGAGCATGGCCGGCCCCTAACATTCTTGCGAGCTTCATGGCTCACAACCCCGCGGAGCCTACTAAATGCCAGGTACGTTCAACTTCCGACCACAGCCCGACAAAGTATGAGTCCTTAATCGATCGGATGGAAAGACCACAAGATTCCATCCAATCTAACATGTTTTAAATTATCAGGTTCTCGATGCAGACTTGACAATCACCCATGTGATTGTTCGCAACATATCCTCAAGTGACCGCAATCACTGTCTACTGCAAACATGGTACTGAGCATTAACCTAGACCTCTATATAGGGTAGGGCAACTTTCAACAAGGATTATAATGCGTCAACGATTTCAACCATTTCCCTAAACTTAATGCAGGAAACATATAAAAGACTCAAGTCAAATTAATTGAAAGAATTAGGAAAGGGCAGAATGCTCCGGGGCTTGCCTTCGAAGAGGGTTAGAAGGTGCCTTGGGCACTTCAGCAGCTTGACGACATGTCCTCGCTTCTTCGGAACCTCCTCTTGCTGCTCTTTGATCTCCTCGTGCTCTCTCTTTTCGATCCAATATGAATGTATATGCAAAGATGAATATTAAGGAATGCATGATTAACAAGGAATGGATGAATGCGTTATGATGTATGATATTAGTAAGTGGATATCTCTTCTGCAGAAACATAATTATAACTCCACAAGAAACCCTAATAATCTACATCGAGCAAAACACCCTAATTCACTAATTACTGGAAAATGGCAGCTAGACATGCTGTCAGTAAAACAGTCACACAGGGAGTTCTATAACTCCAAATGCAACAAACAAATACTCGTTGGAAAGCTGACGAAATTATCTACAAAACATTCCATACACTCATGTCCAGATTCCAACATCTACAGCCTCGAAAACAGCAAAAACAGAGACTCTGTTTTCAGGCAACCTACAACTTACAACTCTCATAATAAATCATCCAAGCACGCACTTCACTTGGGACTTTTCCAGCAAGCAAACCAAGTTATAATCTATCAAATAAACCTACTGAACAAGCCAAAAGATAAACTAATGCACATGAAATGATATTCCCTAAATATCCACTACACATGCATACTTTAAATATAAAAGCTAGAATTAAACTAGTTTACCAAAAACACCGGACTAGCAAACCAACCATACCAACAGGTCCTATTCATGCTAGGAACACACAATAAAAATACTAATACACATTACCTTCATATAAACATGTATTTCTAAGCTATTTTCCATGCAACATAAGGATGGTAAATACATAAACATCTCAGGAAATTCTACAAAAATTACCAGCATCCTACTGGTCTACACAGGCTATCATAAAAATTTCATGGCAAGATCATGCATATACTGTCCTACACAAAAATCACTAGGAGACAATAAATCTAGGCATGAAAATACTTTGTACTATGAAAAGTGTCGGACAACAGATTTCTGAGTATGACAAGCTACTAAAACCTATCAAAACCAATCATGCCAAGTCTCACATCCAAAATCCTAGTAATTATTTTTCTATGAATTTCCTAAGAAAGCATGGTAAATAGCACATAAATCAAAAATGGTATTTCCACCACAGAACCTAGGGTCAAACATATTTTTCCCATGATGTACATCACAAAACATGAACATTTCATATAGGAACCACTATTTTATCATGCACCAAGAATTAGATATGCATTTATCTATTTTCATGGCATTTACTAGCATAAATATAAATAAATATAAAAACTACCAGAACATGGCATCTCATATTTTTCTATCATAGAGCGAGACAATAACAAGCACGACAAAATTTGTCTCACTCAATTTGGAGCTAAAATGACCGAGAGTTATCGATTTTACAAGGCATGCAAGGAATTCTGGAAAAACAGAAAAAGATAAAGGATATTTGCTGACGGGCCGAGCCCACACGTCGGCGGCTGAAACGAGGGAGCGGCGCGGGCACGGCGGATCTTCGCCGTCGGTGATCCTCCGGCGAAGGCGAGGGCACCTCACGGACTCGTCTCATCGAGATCTTCAAGATGGTGGCCATGGTGCGGGCTAAGATGGACCGGTGGCTAGGTCAACGGCGAGGGCGGCATGCGGCGGCGCGGTCGTCGGCGTCCTCGCCCGTTCCGGCGGCGGCGATGCGAGGGAGAGGTGAGCATGAGCTTCCCCGAGGTTAAAGCGGACCGGATCCACTAGGCGGCGGCGGGGCGTCGAGGCGCGACGTTGCCGGCGGCGACGGCGGGCGGACGGCGACCATGCATCTTGGGCGGCCTTTGCCGCGTTCGGCGAAGTGGGGCCCCATGGCTTCAACCGGCTGGGGTTCCACCATCCGGGCGTCGAGGCGGTCACGGGGTGCACGCCGGGGGCGGAAGTGGACGCGGGGCGCGGCCACGGCGCGGGTGGTGGTCGGCGCGGCGCTCCCGGCGGGACGGCGGCGGAAACCGGCCGGTCGGCCTCCGTCGTCGTTGGCTCGGCTGCGGTCTGGTCTAGGAGGTAGGGGCGCGGGTGGCGGAGTCATGGGCACGCGAGGAATCGGACGATGGCGCGGTGGTTGACGAACGGCGCGGGCGGCGGCTTGGCTCGGCCGATTTTTCCGGCGAGGGAAGAACTTGCGCGATCGCGCGCGCTCCGTCAGCGGCGATTGGCTCGGATACTTGGTCTAGGAGATAGGGAGGTGATGGCGGGGCTCTGGGCGAGTTTTGGAGGGCCCGACGCGGTGGTGAGCGAGGAATGGCGGTGGCGGCGCCGTGGACGGCCATGGCGGCCGGGGGCGGCCGCCTGCCGCTCGCGAGGCAAGGGAAAGGAGGGGCGGGGGGATGGCATGGCAAAGCACGGGACGCTCTCGGCTTCTCCTTCAAGGCACGGACGCGGGATGGCAGGAGGCGCAGGCCACGCATCGTGCGTGGCGGCCGCCGGCAGCGGGCCGTGGCGGTGGCCGCGGGGATCAACGGCGACGGGTCAAGGTTCAAGCGTCACTAAAAACTGAAATCCAACCCTAATCCGAACTGTTTTGCCCTATGCATCGAGATACGTGCAAAACTAGCCAAAGTTCATATTGAATGAAATGTTCCTTATCAAATTCTGAACATTTCACCTATACAAACTTTTTCCTAATTCGGTCTAGATTGGAAACTACGATCAGTCGAAGCTTGACTACTCGATGGCCAAAGCAAACCCTAATTTCATTCAAATCAAACTAATTTCGTCGTTTCGGACACGATCCACTCACTTTCATGAAACGATCCTATAGCATCTTTTGTTCTATACTCAATTACCCACACATTGCATGAAGGGTGCACACACATGCATAAACCCTAGCTAGGACTTTTTAATCAAAACAAGACAAGTCGCTTTCAAGGTCAAACAAGGTCAAACGGAGTCAAACTATCAAACCAAACATAATTAGAAACATGACCAACATCAACCTTGCTCTAAAACATCTTATAAACATATCTAAGAATAAATAAAGATTAAACAACTAAATATGCAAGCATTTCATACATGAAATGATAAGGCAAAGCACCACATGCAATGATAAGCAAAACATGATATAAATGACAGATGCATGCATGCTAATGATGCTTATGGTATGAAATGCATATGCTAATAACATGATTAACACCAGGGTGTTACAGCCTGGCTGGGGGTGATTTGGTAAGTTGGGCTTCGTTAGATGAGTATTTGGAGATGGGCTACTTTGGGCCTTTAATTGGGCCGAAAGGATGTCCTGTACGTTAAGTCCTCCTTCGTAAATCTGTTGGCCAGGGGCCGTCCTTTGTCCTTCCGGCTGTCTCTTAGCCCGGGATACGTCTTGGGTCGTAAGGCCCGGCGTCGTCTTTTCCACCAGTCCTTCTTTTTGGACCTTTGGGCCGTGTCATCTGTCTTGGGCCTATTTTACCTGTGGGCCGATTATTTTCGTCCCCGACAGTAGCCCCCGAGCCCCCGAGGGAGTGGAATGACTCGTTCGGGGGTTGGTAGTTGTCTTTTGGCCTTGGTTTGCTTTTGGTATCGGGACGGGTGCGCGTGAGCGCACCCGTTGGGTGTAGCCCCCGAGGCCTCGGAGGAATGTTTAATTCCTCGGAGGGATTTTCTTACGTGCTGGTAAGATCTGAACTACCCACTAATTTGCGCAAAATGTGCGAGGGATGTCCGTGGTGCGGGGGCTGCCCAGAGCCTGCGCTTATGTGCGCAAGGTCGTTCCAAACCTCCCCATCTTTTTATTTATTACGCTCCTCTATCGCCCTTCCTGGAAGGGAGGAGGAGGGGAATTGTGCCATACTGCCCTGTGAGCCGAGCATGGCACACCCCATTGAGCGTTGTAACAGGAAATCTAAGTGGAGTGCTCATGCCCCCGCCGGAGCGGGAGTCGGCTGTGTGGTCTAGGACGCACTCCATGAGAACTCTCGGGCCTCCTAGCAGATCCCGGGTCCCGACAGGTCGGGTCCCGAGGGCCAGCGGGCCTCCCACGGATGGGACATCTCTATAAGCGATTACCGTAAGTCTTAGATACGTCCAGGAAATCCCAAGCTCCTGAGAGCTCAGGCTCGGCCGGTTGTGCATTTCCCTTTGGTCCCTTGCTCGATCGTCCTGAGGCAGCTGTAGAAACCTAGAGGGCCCAGCTTTAGATCCTCTGGACCGTATGGTGAGCGCATGGCCCGACGTTCCCCTCTGGGGGTTACGCATTGCGGTGATGTTTCGTTCCTGCCCGAAGGCTCGGAAGCGCCCCCCCCGGAGGGGGCATTTGAGTTAGGCAACGGACTGACATTTTTACCCCTGGAGGGGTCGGGCGCATTTGGCACGCCTTTTCATGTTACCTCTCCGAGGAGGCGACTGTTCGTAGTTGATGGGACGGACTTCTTGTGCGTTTCGCGGTCCGCTTGCCGTATTAACTGCGAGGGGGGCCACCGGGCTACCTAGGGCTATTCGCCGTTGGATCCGCTGGTTGATCTTCCGCCGCGCCGGTTGGGCTAACCTGACGGTTTCCCGTCTCCCTTATATATTTGGGGGTTCCACCGACAGCGTACGGCTTCCCTTCATCTCCCTTGCATAGTGCTAGTCCCTGTACTCCCCTGCCATCCCCAAAGCAGAGAGGGAAGAGATCGTAGAGAAGGAAGGAGATAAGGGAAAAGCGAGAGGCGATCGCACTCACTTGCCATTGCTGCTCCCGTCGCGGTGGTTGCTGTGGAGAGGGTGATGACGTCGCAGGAGGTGGAAACCACTCCTCTTCTAGATCCTCTCCCTTGGCCGCGGTCATCGGTGACCGAGGTGAAGCTGCAGCGGTTGGTGGATGAGGGTCTTCTGCGCCGCTGTACGGATGACGTGCGGCCGGAGTGGCTGGTTCCTGACGCGTCTCACGAAGAGCCGCAACCTCCATCCGGGTACGTCGTAAGTCTAATGGATCACCATAGGCGAGGTTTTGGTGTGCCGGCGAGTCGGTTCATGCGGGCGATCCTGCATTGGTATGGTGTCGAACTCCACCAAATTCCCCCCCAACTCGATCGCCCAGGCGTCGATCTTTGTGGCCCTCTGTGAGGGTTTCTTGGGAATCGAGCCCCGTTGGGAACTCTGGAGGTGGTTTTTCAAGGCGGAGTTGAATACCCTGAGCACCGGGCCACCCGGCTCACCGCGACGGGCGATGCGGGCTGGATCTTGTGTCATCCAGCTTCTCCCTTATGACAAACATGGGGTAAACCGAGCAGAGGAGTACATCCTCTCGCGGCTCACGGGTTTGAACAAGGGATGGCAGGAGGAATGGTTCTATCTTCGGAATGACAGAGGGGGGCTTCCGGCGTATACCGGGAGCGTGATAAAGGTGAAGCCTGATCATTGGCACTACGGGCCGCCGCAACATGAGCAACATCATCTGGATGGCCTTCGTGCCGCCATCCGCAGGCTTCGGGATCGCAATGTGAATGCAGCGGCGGTTGTGGCCGCTTTCTCTCGCCATCAGGTCCTCCCTCTCATAGAGAGGCCCCTCCGCCTCTGGCAGATGACGAAGGAGGCCAACCTGTCCGGCACCCGGATGGCATTTGGGGATCTTGCAGGTGAGGCCTTGAAGCGTCGGGTCCGTATGTTCCTGGGCGATAAGACCCCCAAGACGATCCCAGGGATCCCAATGCACCCAGATCCGGGATACATTTCTGTGGTGAGCTTTCCTTGCTAATCATCCTTTGTCTTGGTCTTCCTCCTTTCCTAATGTTTCAAACTCGTAACCTATTTCTTCTCTTTGTCCAGGGAAGATTGAACTATAAGGACTCATTTCCCCCGGTCCCAGAGGACCAGGCCCGCCAGGACGCCAATCGTGCTCGGAACGAGCGCGAGCGGCTGAGGAAAGCCCGGGAGACGAGAAGAAGGCCGAGAAGGTGGCTTTGAACAACCGGCGGCGGGAACAGCGGAAGCGCGGTGAGTCAACGGAGTCCTCTGCGACGGACTCCGCCTCGTCTTCGGGGGAGAGTGATGCGCTTCTGCGTCAGGATGCTGCACTGGGGTCACCGTCACGGCCCGAGGTGCTGTCAGAGCTAATGGAGTACGCTAAGTATCGGGCCGCCGGCGGCAAGGAGCTCCCGAAGGGGGTGCGCGTGCCGTCTGCTCCGGTTCCCCGGCCGGGGAGGAAAACCGGGGCGATCCGTGGATGTCCCCCCCGTGATCAATCACCCACTAAGCCTGAGGCAACGGGGAGGGAGCCGGAGACTCCATTGGGAGCTCCGACGCTGACGCAGCAAGGGGCCGGCTCGATGTTGACGGTCATTAACTACCTATTTTATACCGTCAACATTAGTATAAATCTACCAAAACATAATAGCAATAGGGCTTTGAGCTAACCATTTCCACAAGTTTTGGTACTTCACTTGTTTTGCAGGGCAATGTTGGAAACATATACATTTTGGGCCAAAAGCAAAGGAAAACATATAAAAGATAACAAGGCCCTAAATGGACATAAGCAAAGCAAGGAGAAGAGAGGAGAAAAGCCCATAAAATATCAATATCCAAACACAAGCCCAAGAGGTCGAGGCCCGAATCCAACATGAAATGATAAACGGGCCGCAGGACATGGGTTCAATGTTTTGGGCATAACTTTCTCATATGAAATCGGATTTCAGCGAACGAATACTCGAAACGAAGCTAACTCCGAGGCCCATGTGCTCATGTAAAGTTTCAGCCCAAACGGAGATCATATTGGTGCACGCGCACCTTAGGGTGCCCCTCTCGGAGGCCAAAACGGCCCATCTTCGTCCTGGCGGCCCATCTCGACCTGAAAAGTCTGGAGGCGGTGTTTGCTTGCCCAGAAGACGGTGCGAGATTAGTACCAAATGGCTTAGCCAAGATAGGATCCCATGGTGAAGGTCCTATAAATAGATGGGCACTCCCTCATTTGTAACACACACCATTCCAAGGCAAGAGCTCTCCCTCCTCTTAGTAGGGCTCTTCCCTCTACTCTTCTACCTCACTCCAATGGGCTTAGGCTCACATTAGTAGTAGAGAGATCGGCGGAGGAGAGATGTGAGGGCCGGGAGCGGGGAAGTGCCGGACTTGTCGGCGACTCCCCGGGCTTGTACCTCGGTGGATTCATGCTCAGCTCTCTCATGGGATCTTGGCTAAGTAAGTTTCCACGATTCCAATAACCTTTATTGTCTCATGTTTATCCAAGCATTATCTACTCGTTTGCGGGATTGATAGTCGTCCTTGTGGCGGTGCTCTAGTAGAAGGACCCCGGGGACGGGTAAGCCTTGTTAACACGCTAGAGTAATAATCACTAGTGTAGACGTGGTGTCTGGGCTAGGGGTTGCCTATCTTTTGTGGCGCATCCCACGGTTGAGGGGGTAGGCGGCTGGGTTGTGACGACCTTGTCCGTCCCCTTGTAATCCCCCATGTTCGGGTGTGGCGCGGTGCTAAATGCCGGTCTCCATCCCGGTTTGGGCGATTGCGGTGCCCTAAGTGAACAAGTAGCTCTAAAGCGAGGCTATCCATAGATCTTAAAGGTGTACGAATCCTTCTCAATAATCCTCCCCATCTTTGGCCTTGTGTGTCCTTGGGCAAACTAGTTAGGAGAGAGTACCTCCGTTCCACGTGGAAAATACGATACCACTGAATATTTCGGGTGAAAGCTACAACGACAATTACATGCGCTTGCGGATTCTTCTGCGACGTTAAGAAACGTCAACACTCGGCCTCTGGTTCTGGGAGCCGGTCGGTACCCAAGTCCTTGCGGTCTCGATCTGCAGCCACGCCCGGAAGGCGGCCCCGAAGTCATTGTGAGTTGATCTTCTATCTCTATTTGTCTTAGGTTGTTTCTATTCTTGGTTGTTAAACTTCCGATTTTCTTCGCATCCTTCATTAGGAAAAGAGTTTCGAAGCGCTCGTCCTCCATCCCCTAAGCAACTCAAGTCTAGTGCCCAAGCTTCGGGGGCCAAGGCCGTCAGGCTACCCTAGAAGGAGCTTCCTTAACGCCAACGCCTCCTTCTGTGATCCCTTCTGTGGTGACCAGTGATCCAGTGGAGGATGTCAGCCTCGGCTCAACTCCTGCGCCAGTTCCCACCGAGATGCCATCTTAAAATTTACCGGCTCGGCTGAGGAGGGTTCTCGACTCGACCGGAGTCGACTTCTTCTCCCCATTCCTCGCCACCCCAGGTAGAGGTCATGGAAGGCTTGGTCCCGGAGACGGTGCTGGGCGGGGATCTCCAATAACGACGCCGCGGGGGGCGGCTTTGTCGAAAATCTAAATCCCCTTATCCCGGAGGTGCTTCAAGATTCTCTCGGAGAGGTTCCTCAAGACGAGCTGTTTGATGTGGCCGAAGCCCTGCTGCCACCCCTAGCGCCAGCCAATGTTCACCAGTTGGTGATCTGTTCGTCGTCTGATTTAGATCCCTCTCTTGTCCCGAGGGGAGCTCCAACAACAGGCGACCCTGACCCCAGATTGCCGGTGGTAAGCTGTGAAGGCCCTGTAGACTTCTTCTGGTCAAACTTCCCCAGCATGGTGGGGGAGGACTCATCGAGCGTGCCACTTTCCAGTGATCCTTGTGCCTGGGGTGGTCCTGCGGTTGAGCTCGGGAGGTCATCGGAAGGAGGTCCCCCGGCGCTTGTGATACACGACCGTCCCGAGGTTGCCGCCTGGGCGAAGTATGATCAAATTAAGAAGTGGGCAACCGAGGGTCTGGAGATGATTAGCCAAGCTCTTCGCCTTCGCCTGTCCCAAGCTGATGAGGTCTGTCCCTCCTTCTTTGGATCTCCTCTTCGTTCTGATACCTGTTTTCCCTTTTTTTGATTCTCAGAACGTCTTGGGGTTTGTAGAGTTTAAAGAGGTTTGCCCGTGAGAAGTCCGAGTTGCTGAGGAGGAATGTCATGGGTTGGAATGCTCTTAGACAGAGCCAGGCCGAGCTACGTGAGTCAAAGAGGGAGGTAACCCGTCTCACCGAGCTCATCACTGGGCAGGAGAGTCGATTTCGATTCTTGACGATGGAACCGGAGACGGCTAAATCTATAGCGGATAAGGCGAAGTCGGACGCCGATCAGGCCATTCGTGATTTGTGAAGAGGGCCGGGTTGAATCCCTAAAGTTGCTGGAAGAAACTCACGATGAGCACGACCGAGCTCGGGAGGAGTCCAAAAAACAGTCGGAGATGGCCAATTTCCTGAACACTCGAGTGGACGAATTGGCAAAGGAGGTAGATTCGGCGAAGAAGGATGCTGAATTGGTTCGGAACCTGTCTGCAAATGAGCATAATGAAATGCTCAAGTGGAAAGGGAAGTGTGAAGGTATGATTTTTTGATTACGTTTGCATCGAAGGATCGCCTCCTTCGTTATGGCTCTTAACCCTATTTCTCTTCCCTACTGAGGCGAGAGGTGAGGGGTAGAGGTGGTAGAGGCTGCCACCAATATGTCCCAATGCCTCAATGCCGAGGAGAGCTCGTGTAAGGAATTGGTGGAAGTCGTACTGGGCCACATCCGTCGGTTCGGGCCTCCGGATCTGGTGTCGGGTACCTCCGTTCGGAGTCGGCTGAGTGCCCTCGGGGGGTATATCCGAGGCGAGATTCGGGGCGCATTCCGTAATGGGATGAAATGCTGCCTTGTGGTAATGTGCTCGCATTTCTCCTTGTCGGATGAAACCCTCGGGATTCTTTCTGACGGCTTCTTCCTAGGGCGTAATGATGAAGAAGGAGTTCCTGATGAGAGGACGGATGAACAGAAGATTGCTGATTTCCATGCTCGGGCAGAGGGTCCGGTAGGCGTGCTGGCCACCCACTTTGAAGATAAAATTGCTCCCCCCTTTTCGCCCATGGAGTGCGAATATGAGGTGGCCCCTGAGCCCACGGAAGTATCCTCCGAGGATGTCTTCGCAAATACCCTGAGGGAGGGTGACGAAGAGATGAGTCCCTCGATGAGCCTTCACCCCCGACCCTCTGCGCCTGATGCTGGGTCGGAAGACGTTCCAGGCCTGTGAGTTCCTCGGGGCCAAACTTTGTAAATGACTTGTGGTAGGTGGCCCGAGAGGCCTTTTGTAACTAGGGATCTTTGTGCTTGATGCCTTGGAAAACATGTTAACCTTTTGCTTCTATCTGGCTTAAGTGCTCGCTTGAGTTGCTTTCGTATTTTTTCTTTCCCGAGTTGATTTGGCTATGGATACCTCTGGGGGTGGTCCTTGAGCACTTTTTTTTTTGCCTCATTCCAGAATTTCTACGAAAGGTTCTCGCGGTTTAAGCGTGTCATGAGCGAAAAAAGGAGTTTTTCAAAGCATTCATGTTTCTTAGTTTTTCCAAGGGGTTATCATAAGGGGAGGGGTTCCCCCTCCGGTAGCCCCTGAGGGAGGTTTTTGTCTTTGGAGTGGTTAAGACAAAATCCTACCTAAGAGAATACTTTGATTCATAGCTTTTTCGAAGAAGAAGAAGATTTTCTTTATTGCTTTTGTACAAGATGTGTATGTACATGGCATATTTCTTGGTCCTAAGGATAGAACCGGCGGAGTTGCTCTATATTCCAGGCATTTGAGTAAACTTCACCCTTCTCATTTTTAAGCTTGTATGTTCCGGGCTTGAGCACTTCAGCGATGAAGTATGGCCCCTCCCATGGGGGTGCTAGTTTGTGTCACTCTCAACTATCCCTTCTTAATTTCAATACTGGATCGCCGACTTGGAAGCCCCGAGGCTTGAGTCTTCTTGCGTGATACCGTCTAAGTGACTGCTGGTAGCGGGCAGAGTGTATCAGTGCTATGTCCCTTGCTTCTTCTAACTAGTCTAGTGAGTCTTCCCTGGCCCTTTGATTGTCTTGTTCGTTGTAGGTTCGAAGCCTTGGGGATCCATACTCTATATCAGAGGGGAGTATGGCTTCGGACCCATAGACCAAGAAGAAAGGTGTGAATCCGGTTGCCCTGCTTTTTGTCGTTTTTAAGCTCCATAGAACGGATGGTCGCTCTTGGTACCACCTTTTGCCATACTGACTGAGTTTGTTGAAGATTCTTGGCTTGAGGCCTTTTAAGATCATGCCATTGGCTCTCTCTACTTGACCGTTCGTTTTTGGGTGTGCCACCGCGGCTGTGTCTACCTTGATGTTGTAATCCTCACAGAAGTCTAGGAACCTTTTTCCAATAAAATTGGTTCCGTTGTCCGTGATGATAGAATTTGGAACACCAAACCTTGAAAGCAGATCTTCGAATAGCTTTATTGTTTCCTCTGTCCGAGGTGTGACAACTGGTCGGGCTTCAATCCACTTAGAGAACTTGTCTATCACGACCAGCACATGAGTGTAGCCCCCGGGTGCTTTCTTGAGGGGCCCGATCATATCCAATCCCCACACTGCAAACGGCCAAGTGATTGGGATAGTTTGTAGAGCCTGCGCTGGGAGATGAGTCTTGTGGGCATAGTACTGGCAACCTTTGCAGGTTTGGACTATATGATTTGCGTCTCGAACTGCTGTCGGCCAGTAGAAGCCTTGTCTGAACACTTTTCCCACCAGGGTGCGTGGAGCGGCATGGTGCCTGCACTCTCCCCCATGGGTATCTATCAGTAGCTCCTTGCCTTGCTCCCGGGAAATGCACCTTTGGAATATTCCTAAGGCCCCCCTTTTGTATAATTCTTGTTCGTCCCCAATCATCGCAAAGGACTTTGCTTGTCGAGCTATTCGTCTTGCTTCGGTCTTGTCCTCTAGTAGCTCTTCTCGGGTTAAATAGTTCTGCCAATCTTGTGTTTCCTCATCAACTTGCATGGCCTCTGGTAGTTGTTGGGTTGTTTCCTGGGGGAGTCCTTCTCCTGAGTTTTGTTCTTGATTTCCCGAAGAGGGTTCCATAGCCCCTGAGGGGGCCGGATCAGCCCCCGAGGGAGTCTCCTGGTCTTGGTACTTGACAGAGGGTTTGTAGAGGTCTAGCGTCAGGATATTCGGGGGCACCGTGGCCCTTGTGGATGCAATTTTTGCGAGCTCGTCCGCTGCCTCGTTGTACCTCCTTGGGGTGTGCCGATGTTCCAGGCCATGGAACCTGTCTTCGAGCTTTCTTACCTCTCGGCAATATGCTTCCATCTTGGGATCATGGCAGGCCGACGCCTTCATCACTTGATCCACCATGAGCTGGGAGTCCCCCCTTGTTTCCAGGCATCGGATCCCAAGGTCCACCACAATGCGGAGTCCGTTGACTAGGGCTTCATATTCTGCTACATTATTCGAGGCCGGGAAATGCAGCCTGATTGCATACCTTATGTGAACCCCGAGGGGTGAGATGAAGAGTAGGCCTGCCCCCGCTCCAGTCTTCATAAGGGATCCATCAAAGAACATCGTCCAGCATTCCGCTTAGATTGGTGTCGAGGGCAGTTGGGTATCTGTCCATTCCGCAATGAAGTCGGCGAGGACCTGAGAGTTGATGGCCTTTCTTGGGGCATATGTCAACTTCTCGCTCATGAGCTCTACCGCCCACTTGGCTACCCTCCGTGTGGCCTCTTTGTTGTTTATAATTTCTCCGAGGGGGAATGCTGATACCACCGTGACCGGGTGAGCCAGGAAGTAGTGTCGGAGCTTTCTTTGTGCAAGTACCACGGCGTATAGCAGCTTATGCATCTGAGGGTATCTTGTCTTGGTGTCCGAGAGTACTTCACTGATGAAGTAGATAGGTCTTTGGACTGGTAAGGAGTGCCCTTCTTCTTGCCGCTCGACTACTATGGCCGCGCTTACCACCTGGGTGGTGGCGGCTACGTAGAGGAGTAGTTGTTCCTCGGGATTTGGTGGTACCAATACTGGCGGGTTGGTTAGTATTTTCTTTAGGTTCTCGAGAGCTTCTTCTGCTTCGGTGCTCCAAGTGAAGTGCTCGGATTTCTTCAGAAGTCAGTACAGGGGTAATCCTTTCTCTCCCAGCCTAGAGATGAATCTACTGAGAGATGCTAGACATCCCATGAGCTTTTGAACTCCCTTGAGATTGGTGATTGGCTCCATGTTGGTTACCGCCGCCACCTTGGTTGGGTTGGCCTCAATGCCTCGTTGTGAGACAATGAATCAGAAGCATCCCGCGAGGGACCCCGAATATGCATTTCTCCGGGTTGAGCTTGACCCCCTTTTCATTTAGGCATTTGAATGTTGCCGCCAAGTCTTTTACTAAGTCCGTCGTCTTTTTGGATTTTACCATGATGTCATCAACGTAAGCTTCAACTATCCGGCCTATGAGCCCGCCAAACACATGTTATATGCATCGTTGGTAAGTGGCTCCTGCGTTCCTCAGCCCAAAAGGCATGGTGAGGTAGCAGTACATTCCGAAGGGCGTGATGAATGAAGTCGCGAGTTGATCGGACTCTTTCATTTTTATCTGATGGTACCCGGAATACGCATTAAGAAAAGACAACGTTTCGCATCCCGCAGTAGAGTCAACGATTTGATCAATTTGAGGTAAATGAAAAGGAACTTTGGGACATGCTTTATTGAGACTAGTGTAGTCAACACACATCCGCCATTTCCCATTCTTTTTCTCTACTAGCACAGGGTTAGCTAGCCACTCTGGGTGGGACACCTCCTTGATGAACCCGGCCGCCATTAGCTTCTGGATCTCCTCCCCGATGATTTTGCGCTTGGCATCGTCGAATCACCTTAGCCGCTGCATCATAGGTTTGGAGCCGGCTCGGATGTCTAGGGAGTGCTCGGCGACATCCCTCGGTATGCCGGGCATGTTCGAGGGACTCCATGCAAACGTGCTGGTGTTTGCACGGAGGAAGTCGACGAGCACTGCTTCCTATTTCGGGTTGAGCTCCGAACTGATGGTTAGCAGCTTCTCTCCAGGATGGTTGGGGTCAAGCGGAACAGTCTTTGTTGCTTTGGAAGCTTCAAAGCTGCCTGCGTGCCGCTTAGCCTCGGGCTCCTCACACATTTTGTCAAAGCTTTTGGGGACTTCGACGATGAGTGTATCTGATATGGCAAGCGCTTCTGCGTACTCGATGCTCTCGACGTCGCAGTTGTATGCGTGGTGATATGTTGAACCGGTGGTGATTACCCCCTTGGGCCCCGACATTTTCAGCTTAAGGTAAGTATAGTTAGGCACAGCCATGAACTTGGCGTAACATGGTCGGCCTAGTACTGCGTGGTAGACCCCTCTGAACCCGAGTACCTCAAAGGTCAGAGTCTCCCGTCGAAAGTTCGACGGGGTGCCGAAGCATACCGGTAGGTCAATCTGCCCGAGGGGCTTCACCTGCTTCCCGGGGACAATGCCATTTAAGGCTGGCCCCCCTCGGCGGATCTTGGACTTGTCAATCTGGAGCAAATCGAGGGTTTCCTCATAGTTGAGATTGAGACTACTTCCTCCGTCCATGAGGACCTTGGTCAGCCTCGTGTTACCGATGACTGGATCCACTACCAATGGGTAGGCCCCCGGGTTCGGGATACGATGTGGATGGTCTTTTTGATCGAACGTGATTGCCTGATCCGACCATTTACGAAGCTTGGGGTGGCAGGTTCTGTAGAAAAGACCTCCCGTCGCTCTTTCTTTCTCTGTCGAGCAGTCATGTTGCTCGTTCTGCCTCCGAAGATCATGAAGCAGTTGTCCACCTTCGGGAACTTAGAATCTTCCCCGTCCTCCCCCTCGGGCTCTTCTTTTTTCTCTTCCCCTTTGGGGATTGACCCGAGCTTGTTGAAGTGCTTGCGGAGGGTCTTGCACTCCTCTAGGGTATGCTTGATGAGATATTGGTGGTTGGTGCAGGGTTTTTTAAGCATGTCGTCGAACTTGCCTGGGGTGCTCGAGGCCCCTTTCGGTCTACTGCCGCGACAAGGTCATCCTCGAAATCACCCTGTGCCAGTCCTTTGCCCCATCTGCTCTTGTTCTTTTTCTTCTTTTTGACATCTGGGGGATTTGATCCCTCGGCCTCGTCCTCCCTGTGCTTTCCTTTCTTGGAAACTTGGTCAAAAAGCGCCCCGACGGCCTCCTCGCCACTCGCAAACTTGGTCTCAATGTTCATTAGGTCATTGGCTTCAGTCGGGGTTCGACGTCCCAACTTACTGATGAGCTCTCGGCAGGTGGTGCCCGCCAAGAACGCCCCAATGACGTCGGAGTCCGTCACATTAGGGAGTTCATTCCTCTGTTTGAGAAACGTCGGATGTAGGCGCGCAGGGATTCGTCGGGCTTAGGCGGCGGTTTCGAGGTCGGGAGTTTCGAGGGCGCGGTCACGTTCCTTGAAAGTTTCCTCTAAAGACCCTTACCAGGTCGTCCCAGCTCGCGATTTGATTAGGAGGAAGGCGCTCGAGCCAAGCCCGCGCTGACTCGGAGAGGTAAAGAGGCAAGTTGCGAATGATGACCTTGTTGTCATGGGCACCTGCAAACTGACAGGCCAAGCGATAATCATCCGGCCCAGACCTCGGGACTTGTTTCACGGAGTACTTCTCGATATGGCTCGGGGGTCGAAAGCGTGGCGGGGAGTGGTGCCCTTGGTTTTCACGGGTGAAGACTTGCGGCCCCGGGGGTCGGTGAGCTGCCTCGCCCGTCACGGTTGCCGTTGTTGTTCGGTTTCTTCCCCCAGGTCGGGGAGTCATTGATTGTCCCGTTGGCTCCGCCCGATTGTTCCCTAAATGGGGCCGCGGTTCGGTGGTTTTCCTCGAGGCGTTCCCGGGCGTCGCGGTTGGATCGATTGTTGACTAGACGCTCTCTGACGGGTCGCGCCGGGGCTTGGCTTTGCTCAGGTTCGGCAGAAGCTTGTCGACTGCGTGTTGGCTCCTGATGCCTTGAAGTCGCGTAGTTCCTGAAAGCCGAGCTCTCGGCTTGTTGGACCGCAGCTTTGTCAAGGAGTTCCTTGAGCC
Organism: Hyparrhenia diplandra; assembly: GCA_015847255.1. Classification (NCBI taxonomy): domain Eukaryota; kingdom Viridiplantae; phylum Streptophyta; class Magnoliopsida; order Poales; family Poaceae; genus Hyparrhenia; species Hyparrhenia diplandra. The sequence continues at coordinate 18,152 of JADLZK010011262.1, read as the reverse complement.
CGTCTCGTAATCTTCTCCCCTCAATGGTGGAGGGTTCGGGCATTTCTTGAACAAGCATCGCGGCCCGCGGCTCGTTGAGGCTGGCGCGGTTGAAGGGAGCTGGTACCCTCGGGGGGCGTGAGCTATTCTCGGTATTGGCCTGGCCACTCAGGGCTTGAGGCGCTCGTGGGTTTCTTTCTCGCCGTGCCCATTCCTGACGGATGGTCCGTTCTAACCTTCGCACTCGCGCGGCCTCAGCTTGAAGTCGGGCCTCGATGTCGTAAGCTGCGTACTTTGCCGGCGGGGACGCGGCCGGACGTCAGGGGCTGATGCGCCCGGTCTTGCGGCAATGGCAAGCGTTGTCGTGGTGGTCATACGCGTTGTCATCACTTTCCTCGGGGTCGATAAGATGACCATCTCTACGAGCTCAACGTTATAGCATTCCCGAAGGGGATCATAATATTCATTATTGAAAAAACTGAGTTCAGAGCTTTCTACAACACAGGTTGCCCTAGGGCAAATACCCTAAACTTGGATGCCCATCATGGAGCTCTCGGAAGTAGGCACCGACCGTTCCTTGGTGAGGGGGTACCCTCGGCCCGCTGGCGAACAAGTTGTCCCAATCTGGACTAGCGGCGCGGGGGAAGTCATCGTGTCGTGCGTCCGCTACCAACTCGAGCGCCTCTGGCACGGGAAACTCCTGGTTCACCGCGGCGTCATGGTTGTAGATCACCGGCGTGGTGGTTGCCGTACCCAATGCCTCATGGATCTCTGGGGCGTTGTCGTCGGGGCTACGCACGCCCACGCGTAGGCTCCATTTGTGGCCGAATGGGCGCTCACCGCTGGGCTCATGGGCTCTCCAGCGCCCTGTTCTCTTCCTATGGGCGCCATTGTGGCTGCTGCTTTCGCTGAAAGCAGAGCGGCCTCCTCCTCCGCGTCGGTGTCGACGAGCACGAGGGGAAGAGGTCGTAGTTGAAGCTGCACCTGACGCGTCGTCGCTGGCGTTGCGCCCTCCGGCGGCGACGACCATGATGGCGGTTGCACCCTCTTGGCGCCTGGGAGCGGTTGTCCTCCGATTCGTTCGGGAGTAATATTGCTTGAAAGTCATGGCCCAATGCTACGAACTCGAGGCTGCCAAATCGTAGCAGCGTCCCACGACCGTACTCACGCTCCGACGGCGGGGCGGGGAAGGTGAGAGAAGTCGCCATCTAGGTTTGTGGGAAATGATCTTACGCTGGCGCTCCCCTACTGGCGCCCAGCTGGTTTGTTTTGAGAACCGGGGTATCCCAAGTACCGGCAATAATTTATAGGCTGTGCGCTCCCCGCCTGATGGTGTGTGCGAGCTAGAAGACGAAGAGTTTATCATGGTTCAGTCCATGGGGCCCTACGTCCAGCAGTTGTGACCTTTCGTATTACCTCGCACCAAATGTGCACAAGAACTGAAGCGATTACAAGTGTTTTCGGGAATGAAGGAGAACTTCAATCCTGGGATGAGATGGCTAAGTGTGAAAACTAGAAGTGTCGATCCGTTCCATTGTGGCATTACTCTCCCTTTTATAGTGTAAAGGAGAGATGATGTGTACAATACGTGTCGTGTACAAATGCTAAGGTGTCTACCGTGCGGGGGCATGTAGGCGCATCATGCCCGAGCACGGACCTCGGGTTCCACGAAGGAATGCCCCCCGTGGGACGCGTGTCCACTGTATCTCCTAGCGTCCATGTCCGTCGCCCGAAGGGGGGGTCTCCCGAGGGCCCAATGGGGATCCTCTGATCCCATCGTGAATCTTGGCTTGTCTGGACTCCGTTGTGGTGTGGTGTCAATATCCCGAGGGTCCATGGACTCGTGTCGAGGAAGTGAAGCTGATAGGAAATGAACAGTGCCGTTGTGTTTCTCTATGCATGGTGACATGTGAGGTAACTGTTCCCTTTACGTCCCATCAACGAGGGATGCGAGGAGATAACGGGGTAGGTGAATCGACAGGGCAATCGATTGCCCTCGTCATCGTGGCACGTGAAGCGGGGAGCATTAAATCGCGGCTGCCTCCCATAGGCTGAAATTCCCAAGGTGCGCCCGAGGGTTACATACCCTTTTCCGAGAGAGAGAGAGAAGAACGGTGGTTCGGGTTCTCCTATCCTCGGGCGGGCGGAGGGAGTCTCGCCCGGGGCCATGATCCTCGGTGAGGTAAGGAATGCCTTCGAGGAACCCGTGCCTTCGGGCGGGCGAAACTTGCCCCCTCCCCCGAGGCTCCCCACTCCTCGAGTTAGGAGCGGGGTTGCGGTAAGAGCGGGGCCGTATGAGCTGATATTGTATCATTATGGGCCGATTCGGTCCATATACCCATGGGCTATAATAGGCCCGTTCACGCGGTGTTTTCTAGTCCTTCTTCTCCATACTCACGATGGTCCCAACGGCTCTTATTTTTATTTCTATAACTTCTTGGATTTCACCCTGGACCCTCCTGGCCTGGCTGGGGGTGATTTGGTAAGTTGGGCTTCGTTAGATGAGTATTTGGAGATGGGCTGCTTTGGGCCTTTAATTGGGCCGAAAGGATGTCCTGTACGTTAAGTCCTCCTTACCGTAAATCTGTTGGCGGGGGGCGGCCTTTGTCCTTCCGGCCGTCTCTTAGCCCGGGGATACATCTTGGGTCGTAAGGCCCGGCGTCGTCTTTTCCACCGGTCCTTCTTTTTGGACCTTCGGGCCGTGTCATCTGTCTTGGGCCTATTTTTTACACGTGGGCGATTATTTTCATCCCGACACTTTCGTCCTTGCGGGGCGCCCCCACGCTGCGGGGCGTCGTCCCCGCTTTGCGTCGTTCCCTGCTGCTTGGGGTCTCGTCCTTGGCGGGGCCACCTCCCGCGCTGCGAGGGCGTCGTCCCTGCTGCATCGTTCCCCGCGCTGCTTGAAGTCTCTTCCTGGCGGGTCGCCCCGGCGCTGCGGGGATGTCGTGTTTTTGGCCTAGAGCTCTTGGGGGTCCCACGGTGAGGGTCCCTCCCCAACACGGCCGAGTCGCATTCCTCTCATAGCTCACTTTAGATACATATCCGATTAGAGTGGGGTTTTCTCAATTCATTTGGGTTTTTTTTTTTTTTTTGATTATGCAATCTAGATTGAAAATGTAGCATCCGCGGCCGCGAAGTGCCACATCTTTCCGGCTTCGAATTCCCTCATGGCGCATTGTGGGGTTTTTCTGATTAGAGTGGGGTTTTTCTTAGTTCATTTGGTTTTGTTTTTCATTTTTTTTTTTTTTTAGAACCGAGGGAACCCCCATTTCCATTGCAAAAACGGAAATACACAACATTCGGGGGCGATACATCGGGATAGACCGAGGAAACTAGAAGAGAAACTAGAACCAAAGTATCATCGGGCCATTACCTACCGGGCCTTTCGGCGTTACTAACCATCCGCGACAAACCAAAAAGGCGTCTAGAGAGGTATGCGAAAGCCCCTAAACAAGTGGCAAAGATTGCCCACACAATTTTTTGCAACAACTGCGATGGAGAAAAAGATCTTTGCCGCGATTTCATTTTCACGCACTATGTAAAAAAGGCTAATAACGCCCGGTGAGCCCGAGACGTCGCTAATAACGGCGTGCGTGTTGTGCCATTCTTGGGCCAGCGGGCTGGGCGGCGTCGGTAATAAGCGTGGATAGTCCCCACGGGACCAAAATGCGTCTGTAATAGAAGGTCATTCTGAACCGCAGCGTTCATATAGCAGCGTCTGTTTTCTTAATCAAGCGGCGTTTTTAGTTGGTACGGGCACAAACACGCGGCCCCGCGGCGAGGCGCTTTTTAAAACCGAGTATGCGCAAAATTCAGCGTATTTGAACCGCGTGTTTGATCCGCGGCGCATTTTCGAGACCCGTCGGCGTGGATGCAACCCCTAATTGAGGCAGCGTTTTTGCTTACGGACACCTTTTTTAGCGCCGCCCGTTAAATGCTATTCACGAGTATGGCCCAGCGCGTGGGTTCCGCGAACTTCGGCGTGGTGAGAACCGTCGTGTTGCTTGACACGGTATGCAGGCGGCGTGCGCGGATATGCGGCGTTTGGAACATACAAAGTGCACATAACGGCCCACGTAAATTAAAGTCGTCGCGTTTATTTTTCGGGCGAGTTGTGTTACGGGTGTCTCTACATGTACGCCAACCAATACCGGCGCCGCGTTTATTTTCGAGGCGAGTTATGTTAGAAGGTGTGCATGCATGTGGTACCCCACTACCAGCGGCGTATAGTTTTAGGCGAGATGTGTTAGCGGTGTATGCGTACGTAACCATAACCACTACCGACGCGGTAATTTTAGGCGTGTGTAGCCTTTCGGATATGCGTCTTTGTTTCTTTGGTATTGCGAACGCGTGTCGATAAACGAGGCGCTTTGGAGGTGCGCGTGCACATAAGCGTAAGCATGTTACGTCATGCGTTCTTTGCCCGAGTCGGCAATTGTGCGGCGTTGCGACACAAGTCAATGGCGACGCTCGGCAGTGCCGCGCCCTGTATTTGTCTCGAGTCTTCATCGCGAATCTGCTAGAGGCGATGGATGTTGACACGTGTACGTACGGGGCCGAATTTGGGGCCTGCATCGGTTTTGAGCGGGCCTCCGCTTATTTCCGTGACCCGGCCTTCCTTTGGGCTTGAATTTGGACACGCATGTTAGGCCCGTTCTCTTGTGGTACAACAAAGGCTGGGCGTTTTCGGCTAGCGTAGGTTATAACAACTGTGGACATATTATATATATATAATAATCGTTGCCACACACTTCAACACCGTCTCTCTCTCGTGGTGGTGGCGGCACACCTCGGGGGGTGGGGTGGAGGAGCGCGGCGCACAAGGCGGCGGCGGCTGCGTTGGTTTGTGCTCAGCTATATCGAGCTCTCCTCCTTTGTCACGCGTTCCTCTCGGCATTATATTATATTGGTGCTTGTGCTTTTCGAGGCGGCGGCGCCAGAAGGGCGGGCCAGCGTGCTCGGCCTCTATCTTCGTGTCGAGGCATGCTCCGCCCGACCTACTGCCGGATTTACGCCGATGGCGGGCCATGCTCGCCCGACTCTGCGGTCGCCGTGCGGTGAGTCAGGCCGATCTACGAGCGTAGGTGAGCAAACCTAGCTACAGGCGCTTCTAATTTCTTCTTTTTAAGAAAGGGGAATATATTAAGATCCCGGCTTACGCATCGATTAATGCATATGGCTGAGATAGAATAGTGCATCTAGTTATTGGCGGCAATATCTTGACTTAAATTGGCTGAGGATTTCTTCAATTTCCACCCTCCTTATTTTTTGTAGGCGATGGGGGATCGAAGCCCTTTGGATGTACCCGGTGAGGCAGCGACAATAATAAGTACTTACATGGGTTGCAATCTTTCCTAGGCTGCTGCGGAGGCCCATGTCTTGCGAGACCAGGCGGCCGGTATGTGGTGCCCATGTGTCATTTGCGGAACCGGTGCAATACTCGAGTTTGTTTTCAGTCAAGCCCACCTAATCCTTGAGGTTTCATGCACGGGTACACAAGTTGGAACAAGCATGGAGAAGGTGTCAATGACAACGACCAAGACCAAGCGCGGATCTGGCCCGATCTTGCGGTGGCGAGGCGGCAACAATTGGGGATGAGGAAATAATTGATGATGATGAAGTAGAAGAGCTTGCTGCGAGCCCTATCCCTTTGTTGAGAATCTGGAGAAGTTGTCCCTAACATGCGGTACACTAGCGCTTCTCGGTGAAGGAAGGAAGAAGAATCGTTGGGTGACAAGAGCTTGAACAATTGCTAGAGGTGCTCGGGGATATGCTTCCTCCACGAGAATCTGTTGCCAAAGACTACATATGAGGCCAAAAGCTACCAAGGCAACTTGCATCGGTGACCAAAGATCTTAAAGCCAAGAAAGCTCAAGCGGAGAACAACTTGGAGTAGTGACCAAGATCTTAAACCCAAGAAGCGAGGCTGGAGAGGCAATTTGGAGCGGTGACCAAAGATCTTGAACCCAAGAAAGCGAAGCGGAGAGGCAACTAGCCAAGAAAGCCAAAGCTGGAGAGGCAACTTGCAGCGATGACCAAATATCTTCGGGAACAAGAATCATGTTTGCACGATCTTTGTGACCTTATTGGACACCGGATGGAAAGAAATTCGGTCCAAGGTCAAGGAGGGTAATGCTATCAAGGCCGAGCTAAAGAGGGTTTCAAACTTCGGCTTGAGGCGATAAAGGAGTACTTGGGCGAGGTTGATGATGCCATCGGGACCAAATTAAAGCTCGGCCTCTGTGAAACAATTCTTGAACATGTAATCTTTCTTTGGCTATAGTACTACTTTATGTATGTGGGTTGTAAACATACTTTATCTATGTTCAATCGGTAGTCTTTAAGCGTCATCTTGCGGTAAATGTGAGAAATGTTAAAATGAGTCGATAGTTATTTGTTTTAACAGGTGTACATTGCATGTCGAGAATTGTTTAAAATGAGTAGGTAAATGAAGGGAACGATAAAACAAACAAAAGATAGAAAGATTAAGAAGATTGACACCGCGTCGGTTAGATATTACGGGTTTGTAGGTAACAAAAAATCTGAGGCGCTTCCTCTGCTAGTGTTGTTCTATAATAATAATAATAATAATAATATAATTAGTTGTCCATACACCACCACATGAGTTCACGCCCGTGAGCTCATCATAGCCATAAGTTCCTTGCATGCCTACATATATATATATTACATCATCAAAGCCCACTTTGGGGCTAGCAAAAGTTAGAACTAAAAAGAAATCCTTGCTCCTCCACGTAATTATCGGGGCATCATTATCAGCGGCGGCTCCCTCTCCAACAAAAGTGGCGTGCGGGTGCATAGACTATACATCACGGTGCCCTTTGTCTCAAGGGGACTTTTGAACTTAGGCACCTTCAGCGGCACCAGCGCCATTATGTAGGGCTGGAATTCAAGAGCGCACTCCTCAAAAACACCGCTGGCTTTGAAATGATCTCTTCAATCATCCGATCTAAAAAGTTAACTTTTCGACCCGATCATGATTGCATTAATCAACTTCACGGGGCGAGGCCACGCTTGTTGATATCATCGCCCGTCGACATCGAGGCATAATTGTGCGCTTAAGAAGCTTCGGATAAACTTAGGTATCCTCCTCAAACCCCCTTTGCAACCATTCTCATCTGGGGGGTAATGAAGAATCAGTTCCTCATCATGCGTAAACACACCAAGACTAGAGGGACAGGACTCTCATGCCTTGCTTCATTGCCTTTGTAATCCAATAGACAAGCCTCTGCAAATTCAGCAAAAGGTAGCCTCGGTTTTTCTTTGTACTTGTCATCGAGATGAACTTCTAGTCCTCGGTCGAACCACGAGTGTGAAATAGAATTGTCGAATGACCCTTTCATTCCATCTTGCTTCATGCCCATCATAGAGATCAATCGGGCGAGGAAGGCATTGAGAACACTAACGAATCTCGGGGGCGAGTTCTTCCGCGTGAGACCAAGACACCCACCTATGCTTGTTGTACATTTTTACATTGTCCAAACCTCCTCGATACATCGAGGCCCGATTGATTGTGTGGAAATACTGAAGAAGGAGAATCTTTGGGCTTATAAATCGCGACTCTCATCACATAACTTTTCATCCCATTCCTTAGGGCCTTCACCAAGAATCGGATGAGGAAACATAGCATAGTGTGTCTCGTCATACGGTTCATCATCACTAAAAAATAGAAAAAAAAGTGACACAATACGTTTAGCCCAATTCATTTCAATTCTCTAGATATTTGAGACATAAATATGCATAATCGAGAAATTCATAAATGCACTCGCATTTCATGTCAAGACTTATAAAACGACAAACTAGATAACTAAAACAAACATCAAAATGAAATTGAAACATATATAGCGCCAATCTGTCCAATTGGGGAGGAAAATACATGAAACTTCATTAAATTTACAATGTTGAATCCACTCCAATTTACATTTTCTGCAAAAATTATGAACAAACACTATTGAATGGCACGGCTACTTTCGAAAATTTTGAATGCTGATCGGTACAATGAAGTTGGAGCAGGGGAACAAACAAAGAAACGAGAAACAAAAACAAAACAAAACAAATTTAGCAATTACACCTGTATTCATACGCCGTTCCTCGCTAAATTTGAATGGATTTGTTAGGGAATCTACAAGAGATTAGGTAGACATAAATGCTATTGCCTTTACAAAACATAAATGTCATGCGATCGAAGCACACACCATTGAAGCAGCGAGAATTAGGTGTACCACGAGAAAAACTACCAAATCAAACTAACCCTAGCGAAAAAACCCTCCACGGCCGCGTACACAAAGAGCTCTTTGCATGCGTGACTTGAATACTAGAACACAACAAATTTCAAATGACCAATGGCGTACTAACCTTGCGGCCCGCGGCAGCGTCGAAAAATGGCATCGGCAACCGGGCGGCGGCGACCCGGACGAAGGCGAGCGGTGAGCAAAAGCGGTGTCGGTAGCACCGTGCGGTGGAAGCCTGGGAAGGTGGCGTGCAGCGTGCCATAAGTATATATGCTCCTAGGTACGGTATGGCCCAAAAGAACAAGGCCCATTTGGAAAGTAGGGTTTTGCTTCGTATATATGCTTCCCAACAAGCAATCTCGGCCGTTGATTCCAACCTAGATCAGCGGTGCACAAACCTTGGGCTTGTGGCTGGTTTGAGCTGCTTTGATTGGCTCAAATTCATCCTCCATCTTTGTTAATCATAGACAAACTCACAAAGGCGAGACTCTCTTGCCTTGCTTCATTTCATTGTAGGGATCGTCCCTTCATTTGTAATCAATCTACAAGCATCTGCAAATTCACATGTAGCCTCGGGTTTGCGGTGCTTGTCATCGAATCAACTTCTCCATCACGGATATTGCTCTTGAGTGGCACGTACTCCCCAAGGTAGCCTCCAAGGTGCTCATACGGTGTAGTCCGTTCAATCTGCGGGTTATGGAAGGCCTTGCGGGCGTGGCCATGTTTAGTTGCTACTACAGCGGTTCCCGTCATATCGAATCTCTTAACATATTTTTAGAGCATTAAATGTAGGTAAATAAAAAAGCGATTATGCAGTTTGGCTGAAAAGTCTTGAGATGAATCTTTTAAGCCTAGTTAGTCCATGGTTGGACAATAATTACTAAATAAAGAAGAAAAGTGCTACTGTAGCCCAACCCAAAATATTTCACCAACTAAGCCTGGGCGCTACGCACGGCGGTCCCAGCAGTTGGCCGGAACCGTGCCTTTTTTTCCACCACCGGTACTGCGGCACACCCCCCCGCGCTCGTGGCGTGAACCATATCGACACATGCATGAAAAATTAAATATAAAGAGCTCACACACCTTTCACGCTAATGCCTACACCATTTGTCCGTCGAAAGCATCACTTGCTTCCTCGATCCTTGGTAGCCTTTGTTGCGAGGGAATATATTTCGACACGTGTTCACTTTCGGTAGATTTTGGTATAGCTTCGCGCCTTCTCAATCTTGAGCCGTAGATTCTGTTCCTATTCGCATAAGGAGAGGTCGGGTTCATCAAACTTCGAAGTCGAGTCATGATTCATCGTTATATATGCGCCCTAATTGTAAATTCGATGATCATAATGGCCGCCGGGGTGGGCCGAGAGAATTTACCTTAAGTCGTAGTTGCTTCTCTGTCGTCTCAAATTCTGCGCACCTACATATAGAGAAAAAAAATGCAAAATAAAACATTGGTATTCGAGCGACTCCAAAACCGTATAGGAAAAATGACACCAAAAGCAAGATTGTTAGGCTCACTCTTCCGCGAGCTTCTTGTTTTCTAACATCGGCATGGAATATTCCTTGAGCTCGACCTCTCCCATAGATTTGGAAACCTATTTTGTTTTGTCGAGAGAAATCAATCAATACAATATATAGATTGCACAACAATCAAGGCGACAAAGTGCACCGGCGCAACAAGGTACAAACATGGACGAGCAGCGGGGGTTGCACGTACTATATACTAACTTTGATCGATAGCGGATGAGTTCTTTGCCTTTATGGTATTCGAAATCGCTTTCGAGGGTTGCGTACTTTGGTCGTATTTCCACCTTTTTTTATTATAAATACTACAAAATACATTTCGGACACTACAAGTGGAAATATATTAGTAATAAATGTATATGAGTATAAAAGGTATAGTTTCACTCCTTTTATGGTAGTAAGTTGGCGGGGAAAAATATGTCATTAGTGACCCAGTCAACAAACTCCCCAAGCTTACCCTTTCTTTGGCGTCCTCGAGCAAAAGATAAGTACTTAGTTATTGATCAGGGAGTTGCTACTATGCGATTACATTTCACAAGTGCCGGGTTTATAACAAGATTTTCTACTATAGTTTGAATAAAATGGCACGTCTTTTCTCACCCTTTATTACCTTTCATCGTTTTGCGGGGCTTTTTAGGTCTCTCAAAGTCTTGGGCGGTTGCGGATAGAGCGGTTGTAATAGAAATACTACTCATTCATTCTTTTGATCAACCTTTTCATTCGGGATTATTTATTAGATTTATATTTGTTTTTTGAGAAAGTATGGGCTTTATAACTACTATATATATATATATATATATATATATATATATATATATATATATATATATATATATATATATATATATATATATATTGGAGAGGTGGGCTCTACTCGCCCTAGACTTTTGTCTTTTATTTCCTCTCTTTTTTTTTTTTTTTTTGGAGATGTGGGCTCTACTAAGCCCTCGAACACGTGTCCATTTTTCATCTCCTTTCTTTTTTTCTCTCTTTTTTTTAGCACAGCCCATATCTTTTCTCTTTTTCTTCAAATTAGATTCACGGATATTAAGTTTCTCTCTTGAATGAAATCATAGCAAATTTATTTGTACCATATCATATTTGGCAACAACTTAGACTGGATAGAGTTTATGCAACCCACATGAATCGGGTTTTTCAAGATGATTTTAAGACTTAGCCACTAAACCCAAACTTTAGAAATTCAAGTTATAAACTTCGGCACGAGGGCAAAACATAAGACAAAGCAACTATTCATCATTTCAACAAGGGATTAAGACTAAACATTTTCATAGCTCATATGTATGGAGTGGAATAAATCTACTTTCTCTCTTTCTCTTCTTCCCCCTTTTTTTTATTCTCATATCTCATCATTCTTATAAGATAAGAAAATAACTGAATGGAATGTGAGATCTGAGTTACCTTTCTTGGAGTCCTCCCCAAGCTAGCTTGACTTACCTTCGGTTTAAAGCGTTGCTAGCTTGTGAGCATATGAATTGATTTAGCATCTTCTTTGAGTGCGATAAGGGGACTCCCAAGCTTGTCTTGTGATGATCTTGGAAGAAACGGGACAAACATACTCGAGGTTTGAAAGGTTTATTATTCATTTTTTGGTTCACGACAAGATCTGTTCTCCATTGTCATCTCGGGACATCCTCTTGAATTTGATAATTTCTGCGGGGGTTAGTCCATATGGTCGACCAAATTCTACACTAGTAGTTTTGTTTCAATAATCAAGCTCGACTCCATGTCTAATCGATTAAGGTAGACTTTTTGACCTAAGCACCATGCTTAATTCAAAAAAGTCTATGGAAAATAGGATCATCAGCTAAATGATCACGACTTCCAAACCGCAACATATCTTAGGCATAGAAAATGGAAGCATGAATTGAAAACAAGATTCATCCAAAGGAGGTCTGAGACTTTGAGAGGTGTTTTTTTTTAAATTATTATTATTATTATTTTTTTTATTTGTTCACCTCATCATCACTCCAGCAAGGCTAACATAAAAAGAAGCAATGAATAACATAGCCTTTATTTATCTCCAACATAAGATACTCCCATAGATCATGACAACAAAGCTCTAAGTTCATTAATCAAGATCCAACACCATGTCGAATTTTTGATTAAAGGAGATCTTTTTAACCTAAGCACCATGCTCAATTCAAAAGATCTATGGATGCAACTCATGTGATCACATGTGAATACACCCAAACTTCAAGCATATGACATAACAAAGGAAGCATGAATTTGTATAACCTTGGAGAAAAAAATGAGTGAAGAGGTGGTGAGCGTTACCTTTGCATACACAGTATAAATACCGGCGGCTTTTATGGATGAAGTATCGAAGTTGTTCTTTGCGGTTTTGCTTGATAAGCTCAGCCCAAGTGCATCTCGAGGGCTAGGCGTACACACCGCGACATGTGTGTCGCGGGCCATGGGCCTTGATGGCGGCGACAAAGGATTTAGAGACAAGCCCTTCTTGCTTGTGAAAGCAATGAAGGGTGGAGTCGGCGGCACATTATCTTGACCGTGTGAGGCCGACCTGCTCCTCTCTATTTTTTTTTAGTCTATAATTATTTTTTAACAACATTTTTTTTTTTTTTCTCTCTCATTTTTTTTTTTTTTTTACTTTCTCTCTTCTTCTCCCCTTTTTTTTATCTCTCCTTTTTTTTTCTCTCCATCTCTTTTTTTTCAATTCTTTTTTTTTCTCTTTTTTTTTTTTTAGCAAAGCGGGCGACATCATCTTTTATTCACTCATCATTTTTTTTTTTTTGATCCCTTGGTGGATGGAACTTGGGATTGTCACTATCTTCCCCCCACACTTAGACTTTTGTGTAAAAGTCAAGTGTGCAAGTCGAGTCTCCCCCTTGAGCATGTTCCATCACCCATGAACATCATAACTTTTTTTTTTTTTTGTGATGTAGCCCTCATGTTCTCGGCGTCGCATGCCTCTTTGTTCTTCTTAATCGATCTCCACACGAGGAAATGGTTAGCGACAAGAATACCCGAAGGTGCATACTAACTTGATAACATGTTCTTGCTTTTATTAATAAGAAGAGAAAAAGACTATTTGTGTGTTTTTTTATGATAGTCTAGGGTATCTCACTGGCGATTAACTTTCTTTATGGTGCGTAAAGCTTGGCCGGTGGGAAAACATCCTACAACTGATGGTGGTGAAGTTCCCGTTTCACCACTAAGAATTTAACGTGCGCTCAAAATTTTGCAAGGTTAAGCGTCATCATGCTACTACGAGACTTGCTACCATTCTCTTAAAAGGTTTATAAAGAGAACCAAGTGATGGTTGTGGTCTTAGTGGAAGCACTTTCGGCTAGAAACAAAACAAACTCAAGAAGACCCAAAGGTGAGCATGTAAGAAGTCTCAAGAAGTGACAACTTGTTATGCTTTCAAACAGATTTCCACTTGGTCTCAAGGTTGTAAACCGTGCATGTCCATGGCACATGAGGGTTTATCCTCAAAAGATGTGACATGAAGGGCCGAACATTGAATCTTGACCATTGTCAAGAACAATGTTTTTATCTGCCCGAGAGGGACATGACTTTTGTTCGAGTGAGGGCGACGGGTGTTTACGTTTCACTAAGATCTGAAAGCAACTTGGGTGAAACAAATAGAGTTATGAATTAAGCCTCCTCGAGCGGGTTTTGGTTGGGAAGATGCTTAAACTTTTTTTTTTTTTTTGGGACATCTAGGTGAGGCGGGAAGCAATCTTTCCCAACTTCTCATCACGGCTCCCCTCTATAGGTTTTTTTATGAATTTTTTTTTTTTTCGAGAGGGTAGCCTATGAGAAGATTGAAATCAAGGATGAGATAGATATGGAAGTCTAAAAGCGCACCTCGGTTTCACGAGGTTCCGTCATCATCCTTGAATTCAATCACGAACTCGAAGAATGAAACATTCCTTTCTTCGGTGTTAGGTGGTTGGGAAAGAAGAGCTCAACGGTCGGTTCCAATGGCGGTGCGGGGGAATGGCTCGACTGATGAGGGCTCCTCAACGCTTGACATGCCCTTAATGTGGAGGGAATAGGTTCTACAACGGGAGAAGCAAGCTTCTCTAGGATGTGTTCAAGGGTTTTTCTATGTTCCGTTGTAGGTTTACGTGCAAGCGACCCTCAACGGTCATGTCAAGGCATAGGGCAGCATCTATGTCAAGACCGAACAAAAGATATGCAAAAACACACTATCGGGGTAATGACAAGTCTAGGCCAACATGTATAAACATTGTAAACCTAGCCTAGGCTGCACCTATGGACTCCTTATCCTACTTGAGATCGAGAGTTGTCCTTGGTAGGCTTTGATGGGGAAGAATGCTGAACAAAAATTGTCTTTGAGTTCTTCTCGGTCCCCATTCAAACTTCCTACGATAATAGTGTGCTATTGTTTTGCTTTCCCTATGAGGGAAGCGAGAAACAAATTCCACATGAAATTTGAATCTTGCCGGGGAATCTTTGAGGCAAGATTATAACTCCTCGAAATCTAAGTAGGTGGTTACAAAGGTTTTTCAAAATAGTCACCAAAGAAGGAGTGTGCCTTGACCAAATATTTTTTTTTTTTTTAGGGTGGAGTTCATGCCTTACGGATGAAAATTTTGATTTTGAAAAAGATTTTTTGCCACAATGAACTCCCCCCTTTAGAGAAGCATAAAGATTTTAAAATTTGGAGAAGGCTTCAATTTGAAAATGAAAAATCAACAACACACGGGTGCTCTAGGCTCGGAGAGAATTACGACTACCGTTCCCCGGCAGCGGCGCCCGAGAAATGCTTGTTGGCGTTTCTTAGCGTATCTTGAGAAGAATCCATGGCGCACGGAATTGTCGTTATAGCATTTCACCCTAAGTATTAGGGTATCGTATTTCCACGAGCGGTTGTGTGATTTCTCTCTCGAGCGAGTCACCCTAGGATAACTATGGGTGATGAGGTATCTTTATGGGCTCAAACTCTCTAGCAATGATCACTTGGCATTATGTCCTCACTTCGGGCACCCCAATTGCCCAAAGCGGGATGGAGACGGCATTTAGCCGCTGCGCCACACACCCCCGAATGTGGGGGATTACAAAAGGGGCCGGACAAAGGCTGTCACAACCCGGTACCTACCCCCTCAACCGTGGGATCGCCACAAAAGATAGAAAACCCTTAGTCTAGACACCATGTCTACACTGAGTGATTATTACTCTAAGCGTGTCGACAAGGCTTACCCGTCCCGAGGTCCTTCTTCTAGAGTATGCGTCGAAGGAAGCGACTATCAATCCCGCAAATCTATAACAGCTAGATAATATGCTTAAGAGTAATAAGCGAAAGAGGGACACAACCATTCTTACCCAAATGATTAGAAGGTTGTAGAGGTACAAAAGCGTGGCGGGTGCTTGACAAGTCCTAGGCACTCAGGCCACACGAGATCCGCAATGCAGGGGGTACACCCCAGGGACTCCATGGAGAAGAGGCCAAGCCCTCTTCTAGCCTTCCCTCTCTCACTCTCCATTAGAACTAAGAGGAAGAAGAATAAGAATAGGAGTGGGACTTCTTCCTCTCTTCTACATTGTGGCTTCTCCTTGTGTTGTGTGGAATTGGTGTGTTTCAAATGAGGGAGAGAGGGGGCTACTTATACATGGAGGAGAGGGGCCTAAGTGCTAAACTACCAAAACCGACCTTGTACACCTTCCTAATTAGACCAAACCGACCATCCCACGTCGGTAACCCCCAGAAAAGCAGGGTTAATGAACCACCTCCCCGATTTGGGCGAAACACGCCTCGGGGAGAGTCTTGGCCGCGCACCTTGGGGGTCTTGTAGCGCACCCTGCTTGAAGCTTCGGCAAAATCTGGAGGCCGGCGGGGGGTGGCGTTGTTGGGCACGAAAAGTCTGCTGGTGGTGTTTGCTTTCGGCCCAACTCTGGCGTTTTGGTCCATTTCCACCACAGGCTTGAAGTATTACGAAATCGTTTTCGAGGGTTGCGTGCTTTTAATTAAGTATTTCCACCTGTTTTTATTATAAATACTACAAAATACATTTTAGGACACTACAAGTGGAAATATATTAGTAATAAATGTATATGAGTATAAAAGGTATAGTTTCACTCCCTTTATGGTAGTAAGTTGGCAGGAAAAAATATATGGTTAGTGGCCGAGTCAACACTATCGGCGGCATCACTAGAGGGAGAAAGAGGAGTGGGAGTTGCCCTCACCGTTTTAGCGAATCAATCTTCTCACTATAAATATTCTGGGGAATAAATCGAGTCATTTACAATGGTGATATTTGAGGCTAAGTATAAGAATTGGTGCTAAAAGCTGCTAATAGAAAGATTTAGGGATTCAAATGGGAGGAACATTATATAGATAGAACCTAGAACTTACGGTACTCGTTAGTCATGTCCTTGGTGGGGTCATCGGTCTCTGAAACTTTGTGACTTCTTGAAGTCTGTTTGTCATGAGTGGGCTCAATGAAGTCTACCTCCAATACCCCATAGGCGCCTTTGCCTTTCTTTTTGCTTTCGCACTACTTAGAATGCTATGAAATGGCTGCGGTAGATATTAGAAAATGGTAATTATGTAAATCTTATTCTTATATGTGTGTGCATCCTTAAACAAAAAAGTGAATCAATATAAAAGAAAGGGGTCAGGGAAGCTCACCAAAATAAGGTGATTTTTATGATAAATATTAAATCCGTGCACCACGATAATTGGGGCACCCTTTAAGAATCAATAGTTGTAACAACCTCGTTTTTTTTCGTGAATTTGGGGGTTATAAGTGATGCATTCAATACACTTTAGGTCATTGACAATGTGATGTTGCTTAACTTCTTGCCCTCGAGTATGATCCTATTGTGATGTGGTAGGCTGCGAGATACAACAGAAATATGGACACTGTAGAATGCTTTATATCGGCAACAAACTCACTTTGGTATTGTCGCGGGAGTCTTAAACTATATGGTACTAACCCTAAAAGAATAAGCGTAGTCGATTTGCCAAATGGTTCTCATTAGCCCTTTTTTCAAGGTTTCTAATTTCTTACGGATTTGGCGCTCCACTAATCATGATATCACGAAATACAAACAAACAAGAAGAAAATTTGATGAGCAAACCGGCGGGAACACCAAAAATGCTGTCGAGCACTTTCGGCGGTATACAACAAAAAACCAACATTTATGTTAAATCGGTCAGTGTATTTGATTGTTACATGTGGATTAGTGTCAAAGTCGAGCTCCAAATTACCATCGTCGTTGAACCATAGATTGAAGACTATAATCTTGGTGCCATGTGGACCAATGTCCGCGAAGCTGTTCACCAACCACGAGTTGGAACAACCATCGATATTTAACCTATATATTACTAACAAATATTAAAAGCGAGGTTGTAGTAGGTACATCAAATTATTGAATTGAACTATTTTAAATGTTTTTCTATACATGGGTGTCAAGTATTTATATAGAAAAACTTTTATCCTGTTTATAACTTAACTCTAAGTTTGTCAATTTAACAACATAACGTTTTTAGAGTAAATAAAGTATTGTAGCTGTAGACTTCAAATGGATGGCGAGGTTCAGCATACGTTACGCATCGGCTCTTCTTACATTTGCAAAAGGGGACCATTTCAACAGCGTTGTCAAATTTGAGGAGAACTTTTCTGAACCATGAGGCTCCAATGGTTGAGTTTTTCCTTTTATTGCATTCATAATCCACCTAATAAGAAGAGAACATATAAGGCAAGTGGTGTTAAACATGTAGTGCCTCATGCCAAACAAATAAAAATAAATAAAATCACCACGACATACCATAGGAATCACAACATCACATGCGTCGGTTTCCACCAAGAAAGTGTAGGAGAGGAGACCAATGGATTGTTGTGTAGGCAATCTGAAAACAAGTAATAACTTGGCATTATTTCAATTGATAAAAAAAGTGGTTCACAAAAGGAAAAGAAATTTATATGAGGTTCATGCGGTACACGCTCTTAGTGCAACGGTGAAAACAATAGCATCTGCCCTAAGCCATATTGTGCTAGTCTTAAATCCATTTCCATCTAATTAAGGTGATGAATGCCAAAATGTTAGACAATTGGGTTTTGGGGAGATGACTTGCAGATTATGAAACAAAAAGTTGGCAATACATTCTCCAATGAAAAGATCTGATTGTTTCTCTGAAAATCAAAGCACATGCACCGCCTTGAAAGAATCGGGATCCATGCCTCCACCATCATCGTATGTCAACGAGAAATAATGCACTCCGTATTCATACATCTATCCATATTTTCCTATAATTCATTAAAAAAGAAGCTTCAAGCGGTGCAAGCATGAACAAACTCTCTAATTCCTTCAAGCGGTGCACTCCGTATTCATACATCTATGCCTCTTGCTCTCTCTCTTGGTCATTTGAATCATTCCTAACAAGCTA